>MU271724.1:3812-29190 GCA_021432655.1 Atractiella rhizophila
ATGTCCCAAGAGGCTTATGTTACTGTGTTTTCCATGCTTGGATGAGGAAAAGGAGGCGGACGTTACGCATAGGGTAGTGAAGGCGGGTAAGGAGTTGAGGACGTTATAGGCGAGGTTGAGGAGAGACAGGAAGAGGGAGAAGCGAAGGGGAGAAGTGGCGAAGGTCATAAAAACAAAACTCAGGGAAGAGCTAGAGCTAGAGAAGAGGTCGCAACCAGTAAACTTAACGATGATAACTTTCCCATCCTGACCACCCTCCGTAAACCAACTCTTATTCTCCTCCTACCACCGCCTCTAACTCTACCTCCTCCGAGTAGGGGAACAACTCCACCGTTGTAACGACAGTAAGGTTAGAGTTGTACATGTGTTCCGTTGTATCTACTAAGTGCTTGGAACGTAGGTGACGAGGAAGTTGAGGTCGCGGAAAGCTACACGGCGGACGTGTGGTGGCTGCTTTCACCCACTAACATCGTTGATGGTTAGTTAGTTAGTTGCTAACGAAGACATTTGATCTCCTCTCCTCATACTGTATCTACATCTTTTGACGTCTCTGTGTGGAAAACCCACTCTTTGACCTGTCGAGCGCGGAGGGTAACGCCTCCCTCCTCGCCACCGTAGGAAGGAAGAGGAACGTTTAGGGACGCTGAGGACTAGTGGATATAGTGGATATAGCTAACCATGGAGTTGCGGGAGAGTAGGCGTATTCATACTAGCTTGAACAACCTACAACCAACGAACGACGACGAACGGTCGACGAAGGGCGTCTGGCTCAGTTAATACCAACCCAACTTTTTGCTGCTGCGTCCGCACCTGGAACTGCCGGGTTAGAGTGAGGAAGGTATAGCTATATTGACTCAATATGTAAGGAAGTTATAGGAGGTTCATTCGTCGGACGCGATATCAGATTTTTCATCTTGACTCAAAGCAACGGAACGGTCGTACGCTGCGCCAGGGGGTTCGAGGGAGTTGGAGCAGGGATTGCCGGGAGAGTGGGCGTTCGGGTTCAAGTGCGAGGGGTCCTTGGGTGTCTCGCACCTTTCGCAGATAGAAGGTCTGCAGGCAGAAGAGGGAGAAAGAAGGGGAAAGGACAAGATTACATTCCCAAGTCTAGGCAGGGGGGTCCTCCAGTCACCCAAGAGTCCAGCACACAGTCGCGGAGGGATGCAACTCTAGCCAGCTCCTAAACCACAGCCCTAACCCTTACCTCCCTTCCCGCTCAACCTCATCACTGCCCTCAGTCATAACTCGAATCGTGACGAATTTCTTGCCACCTCCTTACCCTCTCCCTTCCTCCTACCCACACAGGCTAGGAAAACGACCACTCAAGCACTTTCACCCTCCTACACCACGACACCACACGATCTGCAACAACTAGTTACGATAGTATGTTCAGCAAGAAAGCGCTAAAAGGTAGCGATATTGCGTGCCGCTAAGTACGTACTCCTTCTCTTCATAGCTTCGCGCGTAGACTGCAGGAAATCTGTCATTAGTAGTCAGCACCTACCTTTCGTCATCGCTTTCGGAAGAAACTCCGAATAGGAGTTAGATGAGTTTTGACGGTAGCTGTCTATCATGCCCTATCTCCTCTACTAAGTCTTAACACAGTCAAGATACACCGAATAAAGGGCAGTACCTGTTAGAGGTATATTCGAGCACTGGTTTCTTTTTCTTTTACCCTAGAGTTTCGTATCTTTTATGTGCTATTCTCACGGCAACTCGTCAGCTAGGGGGACACCAACAGAGTAGGAGCAAGTCCCTTATACTTGTGCTGACGGGGCTTGCACGAAAGGTAAAGTTTCTTCAGATTATTTTCTCTACTGCTAGCTGAAACGCACTGGAGGGTTATCGTTTGCTTACCTCCGGTTCGTCGCACATTGGGTAGTGTAGCCGGTCTAAGTTGTCAAAGAAGGTTGTTTTGACCTCCTTCTTTTGTTACCTTGGTAGTTCCCTATCACCTACATTAGACGAACAAGGAAGGATGCAATCTTGCTTTGCCAATAAGTCACACTTTTGTTTAGACAAAAATTTTCCATGAGCGTCGTTATTGAAAGGACGAATTGCGGAGGGCTTAAAAGCAGGTAGGTTAGGGAGGTAATAGCTTCCCTACAACCAATTTTTTTTTCCTGTGTAAGATAACACGTTATGGATTCCAGAACAGTCGCGGTAATCTTACGGGGTTTGCTACTGTTGTTTCCTCCGGAAAGCTAAAGTCACTGTTTGCTAAGGCATGAAACAACGCAAGCCCTTCTTCGCACAGTTTTGCCTTAAGTTAATATTTGGTGTAACGAGGGAACCCGACTTTCTTTCCTTCGGTCTTTGTTCACTGTAGCACCTAGTGGGTTTATTAGTGTTAAGGCATGACCGTTGATTTTCACGGAATGACAGAGAGCTGAATATTACTTTCCATCGTCAACAGTTTTCTTCTCTGTATATCACTAGGAAAAGGTGGGTGGCTTTGGCTAGCTAGCTAGTCGTACATACATGGAGAGGGAGGGAGAAACCTGGAACTGTGTAAAACCCATGAGTGTAGCGAACAGTTAACGAGACTCCGTAAGAGAACTCGATAAGACTTCATAAAATTCGGTCGTAAAAGTCATTACTTCTCCTAGCCCCCCTGTCCCAACAACCTGTCGAGAGCTTCTCCTAGTATGGTGCCGTAGAAAGGGATGTCGGTTTCTCCACTCTCTTATCCTCCTTGTAGTATCTCGCCCTGATCACTAGGAAAACCTAAGACTCCTTTCCCCTCCCTTTCCCTTTCGCCAAACAGACTTCTCCAGGAGTCATCATCTTAAAAGGCCCGCCTATCGTGTGGAGGGAACTTCCTTGTTGCTGTAAATAAAGTGTTTGGTGGTTCCGCCTAAATAATGACGAGGAATTCCAGACAGGGAGTTGCGGGGAGTGTATTTTTATGGTTCTTTTTGTTTGGATCCAGCGTCGGAGAAGGAGTGGAGACGGCATCCGTAAGAAAAGCTTGCTTCGGCGATGATAAGATCACGCTTAAGATAACGAGGTCTCTCTACACAGGAGAGATCGAGCAGAAGTTTCTGGTGGATGAACTTGTTAAACCATTACTTTCTTTTTTTCGAAAATCTGTCGCGTTTCAGTATTCAAAGCCCGAGCTTCTCATCAGGTTTGGACGAAATCGATCAGCTGTGGTTATCAGTGGATGGTTAAAAAGAAGCGAATGTCGCATTGCCTATGTGTTCAGGCGGCATGAATAAAGAAAGAGAAGCATCAAAGAGTGTTGGACGCAGAATGGTGGCGCGTCTACAGCCGCCCCTTCACTCTGTATAGTGACATGCCTGGTGGAAG
This sequence comes from Atractiella rhizophila, assembly GCA_021432655.1. Taxonomy (NCBI): domain Eukaryota; kingdom Fungi; phylum Basidiomycota; class Atractiellomycetes; order Atractiellales; family Hoehnelomycetaceae; genus Atractiella; species Atractiella rhizophila. Next base: position 7,125 of record MU271724.1, read on the forward strand.
GGTTGGATTTCGTGTTCAACATGGAAGCGAATATCATCCTGTCTATGATCCGTACCTTTATACCCTGTTACCGGAACCCCTCAGCTGAATGGCCAACTATGATCACGATTGAGTTCTCTTCTCAATCTTTGTGCGTTGCGAGGCCCATCAGTCTTTTCCTTTCCTCGGATCTTCACCCTCACATACCATAATAGCATTCGGTTGACTTTTGACAATTTTACCCGTGAAGCACTTCGAACGATGGCTGCGTACAATTCTATTACGACTTTTTGAAATCAGTGACATTTTTAAAGAAGAGATTACTGCGTTGAAGGAAAGGCATCAAAGCGAATGCCAGCAGGATATGCAGATTTCAAGAACGTCAGTTTGTTCAGTCGTTAAATATCGTGATAACGACCGGTTCCGTCAAGTTCCCTGCTCGGCTGAGCCGACTTAAAGTGCGCATGCGCCGTGACGGAGTTCAGCATTAAATAATTGGAGATGTTGAGGAGATAATGTTCAATAATTCGGCCGTTCGCGCTTGCATGGCTTCTGGCTTACAAAAGGATCATCCTACCCTGACAATGGGAATCCAGTTTCACGCCTATGCTCTTCCCTTGTGGGTTGCAGTGACTCTTTGCAAATTCTTGTTCAGTGGACAATGGAACGATGTGTTCGTCGTGCTCATCGTGCTCGAGTCCGCCGAGTTGAGGAATTCTTGTTGTTTACGAGGAAGCGAGCTTGGCGGAACGCCTCCTCTGACGAATCTCTTCTCGGTGGATATCCGCCGAGCAGAAAGGATCCCGTCAATAATGCTAATACCTGTTCTCGATTTCGAGAACATTTTCGTGACCTGAGTTGGCACACAGAGTTCTAAAATATCTACAAACCTTTTCAGATCTCAGCTCAAGTGCGATAATTCAATTGTTCATTTACACAAAATTTGCTTTCCTCTGGCAACCACGCGTGAAAAGACGATGAGAGTGCCAGATCCCGATTTTCATTACCAATGATTTGAACCCGTCGTCCTTCGGAGTGCCCTGATCCGCGCATCGCGAACGCAAAGGCGCGTTGAAGCGACGGGGTCAAAAGCTTGTAACTGTTCCAGCCTTCTTACGGACGCTCACCTCCGCCTGCTATTCCCTGGCCTGGCCTACATAACCTGCCATGCTAGCGACAGCCTTAGGACGTCTCAACTCAACAACTTACACTACAACCGAAGCCACCACCGAAACTTGATATTTGCATAGTAGAGGAAAAGGGCTGATTGAAAAATGGCTGATCAAGCCACTATTCATAATGTTGTCGATCGTGTCGCCGCTCCACTGCTCGTGGGCAGCTATGTCGCTGCTGGATTTTGGAGTGTACAAATGGTCCTCACGTATCAGTGGTGGGTCAGCCATTGGCGATCTGACCATTGGTTGATCAAGATAGCATTACTTGCTGTACGTCCTGCTCTGATGTCTGGTTGGAGCGAACATTGATACCGCATGAGGATAGCTGGGTATTAACAACACGCTGCAAATAATCGCTGAGACTGCCAGTGTCTACGACTATACGATTACGCATTGGGTAAGTTGCTCGGCATCGCTGCAAATCTTCCGTTGTATGAACAGTTGGGCCATTTAGAGCGACCTGGCATACCTTGCAAACCAAGTTCGTACCCTTCCCAAGATATTTTTATTCAGTAGATTAATGAATCCGCTGAAACAGCCATGGCACATCATTGTCTTCGAGATCACTCTTGGATTCTCTGCCTTCATCGTCCAGTCGTTTCTCATAACGAGGTACTGGCGGCTCACTCGAAATTGGTTCGTCGCTGGTGCCTTAGCATGTTTCTCGCTTGGCTCTGTAAGCTGCCCTCCCTTTCCGTCTGGCATACACAGTGATCTGATTAACCTTCCCAGTTGGGTGCTGGTTTGGCTACTGGGATCGGAATTACTATCTTTAAGGAATTTGACCAACGATCACATCTGACGACCGTCATCACGGTCTACTTGACAGGAGAAGCAATAACCGGTGCGTTCCCTGTTTTGAATTTATAGATATCTCCCCTGATCCATTCCGCCGCAGATTTACTTATCTCTCTGGCTCTCATCTTTCATCTTTTAGGATACAGAAAACGCACCTCCTTCGAGGAGACGCGAGGGTGCGTCCTTTACTCCACGTAGAGCATTTATTCATCGTATTGCGTAGGCTCCTGCAGCGGCTCATATTTGCTGCTTTTGAAACGGGATTCATAACATCAGCATGGGCAATGGCGACGTTAGCCGCCTTCCTGGCACGAAAGGACACCAATGTTCGTCAAGCTCCATCCGTAGCATTCAAACTGATCAGTGCATACCAGTACGCGCCTGGCATCGCATACCCTCTAGGTGCCGGATGTAAGTCTTCCCAAACGTTAGCTTGCCTGCCATTTGAGACTCACGACGAATATGCAGACGGACTCGTACTGCTCGTCAATCTCCTCATATCCTCCATCAAAGGACCAAATACCATGACTGTCAGTTCCGGTTCACGCTCCCACAAATACAGGGGAACTCGCACAGCTGGGCAATCAGAGAACTTCACAGAGGTTCGGATCGAGACCGAAGTCCAAGTGGAGCGCGAGATCGTGCGTCACTTCTCCCCTTCCTCTTTGCGTTTGCCTGGTCTGACTTGTTGCATCGATGCATAGGAGATTGGACCGACACAGATCGCGCTCACGAGAATGGAAGCTCCATTTCCGAATGATGCCAAGGATCAGGACCAAAAGGACATGGTCTGAACTTTTCAGCATTTTCAGCGTTTCTCTCGTCTTGAAAGCCTGTTGACTGTCGCTGTGGAAAGTGTCATGTTATTATACCCCGGTTGTATTGGTAGGACTCCTGTGGCGTTTAAGGATGTTTGTGTAGAATATACCGTCAAAATTTTGATCGTGTCAGAACGCTCATTTTGCAATTCAACTAGAATCAGTATCATCGTGAACCTCGCCTGGGATGGCGGTTACAACACTCTACATAAAATACAACTAGAGCTGAAACAAGAAACAGAGAAAACGACAAAAGACGAAGCAGACAATAATCTCGAAAGAGACTCTCATCCTTTCTCAAGACGATCACAACAGTTCAGGACGGACAACCGAGTCCTACTCCGCCTTCTCCCTCTTTTTCAAGACGATCCTCACGGCCCCTCCCTCTCCCTTAAACTCCCACGGCGTCCCAAAATTCCTCCCTACCCAATCCGGCCATACACCCACACCATCCATCCCTTCCCCATACTCGCCCTTTCCCCTCCACTCGACATCATATCCAGTCACCAAATTCTTCAAGAAAGCCTCCGTAGCGATCCACCTCGCCAGCTTCTCTCCGGGACAAACATGAGTACCCGTTCCGAACTGGAAGAACCTCCCCTCTCGTATCCACCTCTCCCACGACGGTCGACCGTTCTCGTCTTTCTCTAAAAACCGGGTAGGGTCATACCTCTCTGGGTCAGTGTGGGAGGAGTCATCGTGTGCGTTCAGGAGGGGGGCTGCGCAGACGAGGCTTCCCGGACGGAGGAGGTGGTGGTGGATTCTTACTGTTTTGGAAGGGTTTGTGAGACGCATGGAGGTTAGGAAGGAGTAGAGACGGCCGGTTTCGCGGAAGGCGGCTTCGCGGTACTCTTGGGACGAGCGAAGTTTGGAGTGGTCGGCGTGAAGAAGGGTCCAGCAGATTGTGGGCGTGAGGTTGGCCACGAAGGCGAGGACTGTGACGAGGAAGAGACCGGCGAACGATTTCTTGGACTCTTTGGATGAGGTGGTCTTGCATAGGAAGTAGAGGAAATCTGTCCTCTCCTCTCCATCTCCATCTGTGTCCTTCTCCTCGTCCTTCTCAGAGCGCTTATCATCCTCGTTCTTACGCTCCAAACCGCGATAAATTTCGTCGACCTCTCTATCAAGAACTTCTTGAAGAGCATCCACAGACTTGTTGAGCTTCCTCCCGCCTTCGAAGCGGTTCCAGAGGAAGAAGGGGACGAAACGGATCCGTACGTCGAGCGGTCCTGACTCAAAGTTCTCGACGCAGGACAGGATCAGGGGGAGGTGTGCGTCTGTGAAGGTGCGCCCGAAAAGGACGTAGAAGGAGAGGATGTGGACGAGACGACCGGTGGATTCTGTATAGAATAAAGCGTTAGTTTTGCGTAAATGAACAGGAGGTTAGAGGGAGAAGAGAATAGTGACGATAAAGAACGAGACTGACCAAAAAGTTCTACACCCTGAGGTACGGTGGCCCACCTTTCAAAGAATCCAGGACAGAGGTGATCAATGGAGCTGGCATATCCTTCCAACCTTCCCGGTCCAAGCAAAGATGAGCGCATAGCTTTGAAAGCCGTCTTGAACCAATCATCTGGGGTATCAACAACTATCAATCCAACGCAATCATGATGAGCGCTACAGCAAGGTATACACAAAATGAAGAAGAGAAAAAGAACCTTTTTGGATTTTAGGACCCATGATGACTGGCACATAATTGAAGAAGCTCGCCTCGTCCTCCTTAGCCTTCAACAGGGCTTCCTGTGCTTGTCTGCCCGTGAAGAAGGTGAACTTGAAGATGAAGAGGTCGAGGGTGAAGCAGTCGCCGTACTGCTCTCTGCTTTGGCGGAGAAAGGAGATGGGGTCTGTGGAGTAGTGTGCGAGTGCTTCCTTGCGCTTGCTGAAGGAGTTACCCCCGACGGTGGGGATTGTTGGGGAGGGAGACTGGAGGAAGAGACGGAGACGGCGGAAGAAGTAGACGAGTGGGAAAGCTATCAGGAGCAGTAATAGCAGGAGTAACATGATTGCGGTGAGAAGCTGGTCGTTGGCAGAGGGAAAAGAGAAACATGGCCATTGTTGTTACTTGTTGAATGCATAACAATGAGATCTCGTTTATACCTCCGAACTTTGAATTAACATTACCATTGTCATTATCTTCAGGACGATCGATAATATTACCAGAGATATTAGATATTACAGGATGTTCATTATACTCATAGGACCACCCGCCTCAGGCAAATCCACTCTCCTGCGCCACCTCCAATCCACCCACTCATTCACCCATCTCTCCCTCGCCAATATCTCCACCACTCTCCATCATGATCCTACCACTCAGGCTGCCTTCGAGTTCCCAACACTCACAGACATGCTAAACCACGCCACCGCCAACTGGACTCAGCGATTCATCACCAGGGACGTGAACACGGTCGAGGCGCTCGAAGAGTTCACCAAGCGACCTTTCGTCCTCGTAGTTGCCGTCGACGCGCCTATCCTCCTCCGTTTCGCGCGTCATTCGTCCGTCCTCTTTCTGTTGCTCTTCATCGATCAAATTTGAGCTCTGACGCTCAGATCTCAGGAAGAACCATCCGGATACTACGTTACACGACTTCATAGAGAAAGACGACGCGTATTCCTACCATCCGTATCCCCTTCTTCCATCAGAGCAATCAAAACCGCCCCGGGACGCCTTAAAATCCCTCCTAGCCTACACAAACCTCTCGATAAAAAAAAAAAAAAAAAAAAAAAACCCTCGCCAATATCTCCACCACTCTCCATCATGATCCTACCACTCAGGCTGCCTTCGAGTTCCCAACACTCACAGACATGCTAAACCACGCCACTGCCAACTGGACTCAGCGATTCATCACCAGGGACGTGAACACGGTCGAGGCGCTCGAAGAGTTCACCAAGCGAACTTTCGTCCTCGTAGTTGCCGTCGACGCGCCTATCCTCCTCCGTTTCGCGCGTCATTCGTCCGTCCTCTCTCTTTTACTCTCCATCGATCAAAATTTGAGCTCTGACGCTCGGATCGCAGAAAGAACCATCCGGATACTACGCTACACGACTTCATAGAGAAGGACGACGTGTATTCCTACCATCCGTATCCCCTTCTTCCATCAGAGCAATCAAAACCGCCCCGGGACGCCTTAACATCCCTCCTAGCCTACACAAACCTCTCGATCCAAAACGCCCACTCCTCGTTACATGACCTGTGCGCATCAGTGGACGCCTTAGACCCGCCGTTGGTGGATGAGAGCAGGCTGAGGCCTAGTTGGGATTCGTATTTTATGCTCTTGGCTGAATTGGCAAGTCGGAGGTCGAATTGTATGAAGAGGCGGTACGTCTTCGTCCTTTCTCTTCCTTTTCTTCTTCTCTCTTTTATTTTTGGCGCGAGGATGGACATTTGGATTGTTTGGTCTGCTTCATTCTTCCTATCGATTTATTTTATCGCCATTCCTTCACTTCATGGCTCCAGCATCAACATTGCTTGGAGGCTCCTTTCATCTTTTCACTTTCCATCAATCCTGGGCATTGCTTCGTGGAAAGTGGTGTTTTCCCGACTTCATTCATCTTCATTCAATCTCTTCACTTGCCGTCACTCAGGTACTGACGTTTCATGGCCTCGATATGACCATGGATAGTGTCGGCGCGGTTCTCGTCCGCGACAAACGAGTGATGAGTACAGGGTACAACGGTACGCCGCGTGGGATGAAAAACTGCAACGAAGGTTCGTCTCCTCCCTGCCATCCCCCCTCAAGAACTTATCCAGCGAGGACGGATCAACTAAACCGATAACGATGACAGGTGGCTGTCCGCGTTGCAACCTCTCTTCTCGTTCTGGCGTTGCCCTCGACGAGTGCCTGTGCTTGCATGCGGAGGAGAACGCTCTTTTAGAGGCGGGAAGGGAGAGGACAGAGGGCGGGATCGTTTATTGTAATACGTTCGTCTCCCTTTCCTCCTACCGAACTTCTTGCCCCGTATTGTAATCAAGGGCACTAACTCACTTAATGCTCAATCCTATGCTTGTCTTCGCTACCGATGGATGGATTTGGGTCGACGTACAGATGCCCTTGCCTCCGATGTTCCGTCAAGCTCGCGCAGGTTGGGATTAGAGAGGTGGTGTATTCGAAGAGTTATAGTATGGATGTGGACGCGAAGAGGATATTGGAAGAGGCGGGGGTGAAGTTGAGGCAGATGGGAGTTGTGGATACTGTCTGACCCTTCCGTTTTGCACATGTAACATATATGTGGATGAATGATGGGTGGAGAACGTTCGTATTTCATCAAATATCATTAAACTGAAGATATGAACGTAACGCAATGATGAAACTAGACGATCTATCTTTCTTTAATAAGAGAGGAGTTATAACTTGCATTCCTTACATCTCCATACCAGTCCATCCCCACAATTATTCGACTGATCCATTAACGATTCGAGCTCCTGCCCACCGCGAAGGTGACAGCGATGACGACACCGAGGAAGACGATGGCACCTGGCAGGATGAGATCCTTAGGCACGCCAAAGACCTGTTCGCCATCCACGACAAAAAAAAAAAAAAAAAAAAAAAAATGTGCTTGCATGCGGAGGAGAACGCTCTTTTGGAGGCGGGAAGGGAGAGGACGGAGGGCGGGATTGTTTATTGTAATACGTTCGTCTCCCTTCCTTCTTACCGCTCTTCTTGCCTCGTATTGTAATCAAGGGTGCTAACTCTCTTAACGCTCAATCCTATGCTTGTCTTCGCTACCAATGGATGGATTTGGGTCAACGACGTGCAGATGTCCTTGCCTCCGATGTTCAGTCAAGCTAGCACAGGTTGGGGTTAGAGAGGTGGTGTATTCGAAGAGTTATAGTATGGATGTGGACGCGAAGAGGATATTGGAAGAGGCGGGAGTGAAGTTGAGGCAGATGGGAGTTGTGGACACTGTCTGAACTGAGCCATCCTCTTGCACATTTGCACATGATGCCTTTTGTGTAAGATGGATGGATGATGGGTGGAGAACCTTCGTATTTCATCAAATATCATTAAACTGAAGATATGAACGTAACGCAATGATGAAACTAGACGATCTATCTTTGTTTAATAAGAGAGGAGTTATAACTTGCATTCCTTACATCTCCATACCAGCCCCAGTCCATCCCTACAATTATTCGACTGATCCATTAACGATTCGAGCTCCTGCCCACCGCGAAGGTGACAGCGATGACGACGCCGAGGAAGACGATGGCACCTGGAAGGATGAGATCCTTAGGTACGCCAAAGACCTGTTCGCCATCCACGACCTTTGCGCTGGGCGGATCCGCAAGGACGGTTTCGAGGGTGGCTTTCCTCTGATTCTGACTCTTTGTGGCCTCTCCCACATTTCCCCATCCCTTCCCACCCTTCAGATGGAGCACGACCCTGTCCTTCCCCTGCTTCCTGACCACCTTCACCGCGTCCCCAACATCCTGATCACCCGTCATGACCACCAAATCTCCGTCGTCGTCCAAGTAGCAGAGGTGAAAGTCGGAGGGGTCTCTTTCATCTTCTCCCTCTGCGGGAGGGGAGGAGAAGAAGTCGTCGGAGAGCAATTTGCCGGCGACAATGTCACGGAGGTTCTCGTAGTTGTCGTACCTCGCAGAGAAACGGTGGGTAGAGCCTCCGGGTCCAGAGAACTTGAACAGATACGTTCCATCATCCTGTGTCGGCACAGGCCCGGCCGCACCAATCATCCGACTTCCCAACATCGATTCGTCGTGCGCTCCTCCTCCCACCAAAGAGGCGCTGTCACCAGGAGCGAGTTCGCTGATGGGCGAGTTCTGCACTTCCGACCTCAACAGCCTCTCGCGCGCTGGCGTCGTTGGGACTTCGGGCAGATGATCGGAGACGACGGATTCGCTGTCTTCCCCTCCATGCTGACTGCCACCGAAGGAAGCGAAGAACTTGGACCACACAGGCCCTCCTTGCTCGCTTCCTGATCCGTCGCCACCGATCGAGTTGATTTGCTCCAATGTCGCATATGTGAGCTTTAGGACATCGACTATGCCGACGAGGGCTCCGGTGTCGTCCAAGACAGGGAGGTTGAGGTAGTGACCGTCTAATGCCCTTTAGCAGGGAACGAGAGAGGGAAGGGGGAAAGACGAACCATGCATCTTCCTCAACGCTTGTTGGATTGAGAGGGACGGCTGAGCCGTGTCTGGATGGGGAGTCATAACACGGACGACGGAGCAAGTCCTGGCGTCCAAACCGGCGGCGATAACTCTAAGTACTACATCCTTGCTAGTAAAAATACCAGCGAGCTTCCTGCCCTCCTGCTCCATCACACAAACAGCCGTCGTATGATGTTCCTTCATCAATCTCGCCGCTTCTCTAACCGTGGTCTTCACGCCAACGGTGGCAGGTCCAGTACGGGCATCGAGAATGGATCCGAGGTCTGGGAAAGACATCTTCTCCCGTAACGCTTCGACATAGGACATCAAGGAAGCATTGGCTTGAGATGGCGCGCCGAATTCGGTCTGAACGCCTTCGAGGGCGGTATACAGCTTCTGGGACGAGTTTGCGGCGCGTTCGAGCTTCTCTAACGACTCGTGGAACACCTTTGTGATATCGAGCAGACCAACGACGTCGCCTTCTTCGTTGCAAACGGGCTGTCATGTTCTCAATCATGTTGTAAGCTCGGGGAGGAGGAGCAGCTTACCAGGTGCCGGAAGCCACGAGTTACCATCGTCTGGAGGGCTTCTGTGGCTGAAGTCGTGTCCCGGGTGACCATTGGGTTCCGCGTCATGATGGTAGACACTGGCGTATTTCGCGGATCAAGTCCCTCTCCGACAACCTGTCCGTCAATACGTTAGCACAGCGAACAGACACAACTGGGAACAGACACAACGTCGAGGCGGTAAAGCGAGGCCACAACGCGTTCAGGACAAATGACGGGCACAATGCAGAATGTTTTAACAAGCACTGACCTTCCCTTTGGAGGTTTTCCTTCAGTTGTTAGAAGACCCATCTGACACTCTCTGCGAGAGTTTCAGCCTGTGCCTGTGAGAGCATCGAGAGTGCAACAAATGGAGGAACTGATGACGCATCACACTTAAAGCAACACTTAGAATTGCTGGATGAGACACCACGAAAGACAAAAGGGCATCTAGCTGTCTTCAAGGTTGGCTGCCGCTACTGTGTTATGAACCGCAAGCTCATAGTGAAAAGGCGGTGAAAAGACTGAATGAAAAGAATATTTTGAATAGAGAGAAGGAAGTCGTCCAGGCTGGACGGAATTGACAATGGCAGCTCGCGCTTCCAAGAACAATAGACCCCGACGGTGTCTGCCTCCAGGAGAATGATAGATAGCACACTTCAAACTTCAAAAATATCAAGGCCAACGAAAGCAGAGGGTGTCGAGGGCCTTCGGCTTCTTCCTTTCATGGATAAATGTCTATTGCAGCCTGTTAAATTAGAAAGATTTGCTCCTCATTTATTTTTTTCACGAGTTCTCAGACTTTGAATACTCCAATAGAGCTGCATGGGGGGATGGAATAGAAACGAGTGCCCAGCTAGGTCACGTCATGACTGTCCTCCATCTTCGTCTGCTCTGTTTCTTTCACAGGCAAAAACGAGTCCTGTTTCTCAACTGCGACCAATAGTTTGACGGGTCAATAAAAAAAAAAACGAGTTACCATCGTCTGGAGGGCTTCTGTGGCTGAAGTCGTGTCCCGGGTGACCATTGGGTTCCGCGTCATGATGGTAGACACTGGCGTATTTCGTGGATCAAGTCCCTCTCCGACAACCTGTCCATCAATACGTTAGCACGGCGAACAGACACAACTGGGAACAGACACAACGTCGAGGCGGTAAAGCGAGGCCACAACGCGTTCAGGACAAATGACGGGCACCATGCGGAATGTTTCAACAAGCGCTGATCTTCCCTTTGGAGGATTTTCTTCAGTTGTTAGAAGACCCATCTGACACTCTCTGCGAGAGTTTCAGCCTGTGCCTGTGAGAGCATCGAGAGAGCAAACAAATCGAGGAGCTGATGACGCATCACACTTAAAGTAACACTTGGAATCGCTGGATGATAACCATGAGATACAAAAGGGCATTCATTATAGCTGTCGTCAAGGTTGCTGCAGCTACTGGTCATGAACGCCAAGGTCATAGTGAAAGGCGGTGGAAAGACTGAATGAAACGAATATTTTGAATGGAGAGAAGGAAGTCGTCCAGGCTGGACAGAATTGACAATGGTAGCTCGCGCTACCAGGGAACAATAGACCCCGATGACATCTGCATTGGGACGTCGTCTAGTGGAGCTGCTCTACGGCCCTCAGGAGAACGACGGATAGCACACCTCCTAATTCAAACAAATCTAGACAACGAAAGCACAGGGTGTCGTGGGCCTTCTACTTCTTGGGCACATTGCAGCGGCTCCAACCTCTCCACATCTATGCATTCCCCAACGCAGACGAGGGTACCAAGGCGTCTTCCACACAAGGGAGGATGTTGGCGTTGTCAGGTACAGAATACAATGGCGTCTCCATTGCGGCGTGTCAAATTAAAACAGATTTGCTCCACCTTTATTCTTTTTTCAAGAAGAATTGAAGTTCGTTCAAATGAGAAAAAAAGGAAAGAACAGACTTTGAATATTCCAAATGGAGCAACGGTTTGAGAGATGCAGAGATGGAATAGAAAGGAGCGCCGAGTTAAGGCACGTCATGACTTCAGCTGTGCTGCAGCGTTACAGCTGTCCTCTGTCTTCATCTGCTCTGCTTCTTTCACAGGCAAAAAAACTAGTTTGTTTCTCTACTGCGACCAATAGTTTGACGGGTCAATCTTTCTTAAAGTGGCCAATTTTCAACCTCCCAAGGCAAACATTCTCGCCATAAATGGATGAATGCATCACCCCACGCCCTTTAGAAGAAAGACTCACGCGAAACGCCAAATCCTTAGCCGTAAAGATACCACACAAATGTTCCTCCTCATCCACGACCAACACACAATCCGTCCTCTTCGCCGCACACAGCTGGCTCGCATCCGACACCATCAGCGTATCGGGGACCGTCAGCGCCGGCAACGGTTTCAGCGCAGACACCGTCCCCGCGACGGGGCGCTCTCGACGGCGAGCCCCCCCGCCGCCGCGACGGGAGGACTGGGGGATCTGGGAGGGGTGGCCCGGCCGTTTCTTCGCCAGGTCCGCCTGTATCCTGTTCCGTATCGCCTGTCCACCCACCACCAACCGCTCGACGTCAGCCACTGCACTCGCACCAACCCTCTCCTCTCATTGGATCCTCCGACCCAACCAGACGCGCGAAAAAAGCGCTAGAAGGGACGTGGAGGGGGGAAATGCGCACCTCGTCCTTTTTCGACTGTCGGGCCCTCGACGGGTCGCCTAGGCTGCCGGGTGGCGCATTGGACGGGGGATGGGAGGGCGAGAAGGAGCCGACGCCGCTGTCTGAGCCGTAGAAGGTGGACGTGCGGTTGGCTGCGTTCCTGTTGACGGGCTGCGGCCGGGTGTGGGAGAGCGACGACATCTGGCTTGCTGGGCGAGGGAGACGCGGAGTCGATGGGAAGTACCTCGTCTGCTGTTTTGTTTCGTTAGGGATGGATGGAGGAAGTCGGAACACCTTTCACAGCGCGTGCCAGGTGTGGTTGCACAGGTCTGACGCGCGTGGGAACTCGAGGATTGTCACGCTCTACTCTCCGGCGGGACAATAACAACACGGGCTTTCGTGCGGAACGAGCAAGGGTTACAAAAGCCAGGGGGGGTTCGGACGGAAGACTCTGACGATCAAAGCGCTGGGGAGTGACTTCAGGAGTGCAAATATCCCCAAGGGTAAGAGTAGGAAGGGGCGAATTTGAAACGGAACCGTACGTCTTTCCTCTAAGAAGAAGTGAGTGGATGAATGAGCTCTCTTCTTTTCGCATTTGATGATGGGGCGATATATTGATGCTCGAGATTATGTATTCGAGAGAGGATGTTAGAGATGTCGTTGAGGACATCACACAGTGTGTCAGCCATCGCAACCATGAGCAGATAAAGCAAGCGAACAGTCGCCGTGCGTTCTTCACACGCTCTGATTCCTACCTCTTCTGCTTTTGCATACCCACTTTGGGTCATGTACTTCCACAGTACAGCTGGCTCATCACATTTAATCCACAAGAGAAACTACATCTCGCTTTGTTGCATGACATCACCCCGCCGCTCTCGACCATCCTGTACACTACCGTGCCCTGCCCGAGCTGAATCAAATGATTCTGCTCCACTAACACATAGCATGCACTTCAGGCAATTGAGGAGTCTCCTCCTTTCATCCCGCATCTTTTGTAATCAGCTGTGCAAGTCATCGATTCTATGTCTGTAAGGCTGTTTTTTTGCAGACGAGAGCTGGTTTAGTGATGTCCTGTGGCATTCGCAGGATATGGCCAACGTGCTACGTTAAATCTTTCTGCGACTAGTTCTACCATCGGCCAAAGGGTAATTCGGCTTGAAAGATTCTTTGAGCCTGTTACTTCCCGCTCAAGGTAGACGAAACAGCATAAACGGTCCGCGAGTGGCCTGCTTCCTTCGTACCTTCCTTCTTTACTGTAAGAGTGCAATGAAAGTGTTCAGTTTAACGAGGAAAGTTCTCATCGTGATCTTCCTCTCTAGAGGGAACGGGGATGGACAGGTCGGCATGGCCGGACCAAGCTGTTCTTCTGCATGTGGCCTTTATGTGCAGCATAGCTTTGATTTACACTTCAGTTTAATGTACACAACCCTTTTGATTGTTTGACTGATGGTCGCCTTTCTGACAGAACCTCGCTTTCATCTGTGCATTTGACTAATTAGATTGCAGAGGTAGCATTGTAGGGAGCTAGATTCCTTGATAACGGCGGTAATGGTGTTCGTTTATTGTTCTTTTGAACAGAAATCTATTATTTGTCTGGATCTCAGGATTTCAATAGATTTCCGTCCTTGAACGTGAAGATACCCACTCATATGAACAGTGAACAAGGGCATTAAACATGCGGCTCACGACTACACTTCGCACACGAGATTGAATACATCTTTAAAGACCAGCTGTGTTCCTGTACGAGAACGTCCAATGACTTGGCTTTTAGATCACTTCGAGTGAAACACTTTACACCCCACTATGGACAATGTTACCCCGACCTCTTTTCTTCCTCCTCCTCATACCTCTCCTCTTCCCTCAGCCGAGATGCCACCAGCCGTAGCCCCTGGATCCCCTGCACCACGTTCGATGTCTGAGTCTCGGCTCAGGAAACCATCATCCCAACTCTTCTCATGGTCGAGGCTCACAGGCCAAACTAGTTCCCCGACGCTTCCTCAAAGTCCTAATTCACAACGGCCATCAGTTAGTCCGCAACCACGTCCACACCCAATGTCCCCTCAAACGCGTCCACTGTCGATGGCGCCGCCACCTCACCCTCCGCCAACAATGCCGCCTTCAACTACAACCACTGAACAACAACGAGATGAAGAGCGCCGTCGCTTGTCCATGGAAAAGGCCGCTCGACAAGCTGAACAGGATCTGGAGGAGGCGATTCGACGAAGCAAATTGGACGCAGAGGCGGAGAGGGACTATGAGCTGATTTTGCACCAGTCGAAGGAGCAGTTTGAAGCGGACGAAGCGTTGAAGAGGAGCGAAGCTGAGGCCGAGAAACGTTACGAGGCTATCCTGCGTCAGTCGAAGGAACAGTTTGAGGCGGAACAGGCCTCGATGAGGAGAGAGGCGGAGGCGGAGGAGGCGGTTCTGATGCAGGCGTTGCAGTTGAGTGCGGAGGAGATGCAGGAATATCAGGCGAATTCGAGGGTTCAAAAGAATAGGGATCGAGAGAGGGAAGAGATGGAGTTGGCGATGGCATTGAGTACATATTCTATTCCTGTGCTGATGACGAACTCACACGAATATCGTAGGCATGCAGGAGAATTATGCGAGACGAATGGCAACAGTTAGACGACCGCCTCAGACGAATGGAGCGAGCACCAGTGCATTGAGAATCACCAACCACGATCCCCAGCCTTCAACTTCGCGAGCTCAGACCCGCCGTCGTCCGAGTCGACAGCCGCGACCAGCTTCGGTTGTTGGTTCGGATATTGAAGAGGGAAACGAACCCCCTCCTCCTCCTTATTCCGAGTACGAGGAACCCTCAGGACAACAAAGCCAGTTGGTCCAGAGTCCCGTCGACGTTTCCTCAACATACCAAAGTTTCGCGATACCCACATCCGAGCCTGAACCCCAGCTTGAAGAGGAGGAAACCCCGAGACCAGTTCCTCCTCAACCGCTGACGGAAATACCAACAGCTTTCGGCCCACCAGAAGAGCAACCAACGTTTTTTACCTCCGCGCCCATCACGCATCGGCGCACGACATCTTCTTATCGCTCAGCCCACGACCTCGTTAGGCAAAGTCTGGATAACCTGCAAGCAAACCCCCCACATCGCCCGTCGATGCCTCCCTCGACAAGTGTAGGGCACCCTCACCCGTCCACAATCGCCACGTCGAAAGGTGAAGGATCAGAAGCAGATGAGGACGTGAATTCCTTTTCAATCAGACGTCGCCCCCCAGCAGCAACCCAAACGCCTGATCTTGTGACCCCTCCTCGACGCCAGCCTATTGCAACCATGTATGACAGAGTTTCACCAGCACACACAATACCGCCAGCGATGCAACGCCCTGTGATGACTATGTATGAGACTTCGCCCAACAACATTCCCACAGCTCTTGTGGCCGAGCCAGTCCATTCTTCATCCACTCAAATGTCCTCTTTGTCCTCTCTCTCCAAGCGCATCCCTCCGAAGCCACCCAGTCGGAAGTCCAAACCGTCCCTTGGACCGCCCCCTCCCATTCCACCGAAACACAAAAAGCCTCCCAGCAGACCGCTTCCTATGGACCCCGAGACGGAACAGGAGGCTACAATTCCAGAGGCTAGCCCAGAGATACCCCCGAAGATCGAGCACGACGCAGAGCCT
Source organism: Atractiella rhizophila (assembly GCA_021432655.1). Taxonomy (NCBI): domain Eukaryota; kingdom Fungi; phylum Basidiomycota; class Atractiellomycetes; order Atractiellales; family Hoehnelomycetaceae; genus Atractiella; species Atractiella rhizophila. The sequence goes on from MU271724.1 coordinate 22,815, forward strand.
GATCCATTTGGTGATGAGATGGAGGTGGACAGAGGGAGTTTGTTGGTACACACTGGTAGCAAAGGGAAAGGGAGAGAGTCTGATCTGGATGTCGATGCGTCCTCGTTAGGCCATGGGGATAGTAGGTCGCCGAGAGAACAGGGTGATATTCAGGAGTCTTCGCGGGCATCAAGCTCAGAACTCTTGCAACCCGTTCATGACGCTGATTCGCCCAGAACATCGCTCGAAACAACACGAAGGTCACGCAGTTCTCTCTCGATAACACCTTCGAGCCGAGCTTCTCTCATTCCAGACCTGGTCGTTTCCCCATCCAAACCGACCACTACTCTTCCCCCTATCGTAACTTCCGATATTTCCCCTCCATCTCGACACTCTCTAGTTGTGCTCTCTCCTGCTGATGCACCTGTTGCGGGAGAAGAGATACTACGAGGCGTCAGATTTGGCTATTCTGGCAAAGACGAGGGGGAGGGCCAATTCGACGGGAGAGGGAGTCTACCTAGTGTTGTTCCCTTGTCATTTCTGGAGAAGAACACGGATTCATTCTGCATTGAATCACGTAGCTGGTCCGTCATTTTACGATACTTGATGTGGTATGGGAACACGAGGATCGAACCCACTCCGCACGATATCGCGTTCGTCGAGTCGGAGGATCCCCTGCGCGTTCAGATCCGTGTGATTTTCTGGAGGACGGTCAGGGGAACAACTAGGGTGCGCATTCGAATCTCCCTCCTTCCAGTTGCTGGACTGTCTCCTCCAAACTCGCAACCGCTCCAACCTCTTCCTCACTCTCCACGCATCCTCCAATCGTTCTATCCGTCCTCCTCCTCTTCCTCCCCCCTCCCGATCCATGTTATAATTCCAAATACCGAACCACTCCCCCTCAATGCTGGCGAGCTTGCACAGAAACTGTTCATGATTGGACGTGTTGCCAGATTGACTTGCTCTGGCAGTTCGAGAAACCATTCTACGAACGGAAAGGTGCTGAAGGAGTTGGCTACTGGAATGGAAATTGTGCGAAAGGAAAATCAGGAGCCGGAAGGAGATGGACATGAACCCGGGTTGTTCGACAGGTTGCGAAAAAGAGTGAAGGGCAAAGAGAAGAATAAAGAAGAACCCAGACCGTTGGCAGAGCAAGCAGCGCTAATTACGCCTTTTGATGTCGATGCCTATGAAGAACCGAAGGATAGGGAGGACAATAGGAGGATATCTCAGGATTGGGAAGTTGTAGGTTAGGCTCTCATTACCTTGGCTTGGAACAGCATGAACGTTTGTACTCTTACGACAGTAATCCGTCTACAAACTTGATTTAGTGTATGAGCAGACCTTTGTGTGTATCATTATGTGACCTTGAAAATGTTGATATCTTATATTTTCGTTGACCCCAGTCTTCCGCGATTTGTTGCACACTGCTTTGCAGAGGTGAACGAAGCAAGAGGACAAAGTTATCACACTGTTACGACGAAAAGAAGGAAGCACAAACGGTCCAGAAAAGAACATAATGATAATAAAACACAGGTTTCACAGAAGCTCTTTGCTTCTTCAACTCCAACGATTAAATCAACGGACAATAGCTATTCCCAAAGTCTCTCTTTTTTGGTGATACGTCGCTTCTTCAGGTGTGAGCGGGAACGAGTCCATCTTCACTTTGGTTTGTCTTTCTCTCCTTTCCTGTTCTTCCTCCACAGGGATGACATTAACGATGACAGGGACCGACTCCATCTTTGTCGTCGTTCGTAGGGTCGAGTTTCGCTTATTCGACGCTGTGGCCATTCCAGATCCTCTCCTGCTACCCCTTCCCGAGAACGCCGTAGCTATCGGAACACGTCCACTCCCACGACTCCCGCTGCTTCTGCTACTGTGCGCACTCGATTTACTCGACTTGCTACTGGCCAAGCTCGCGCTTCGTTTAGGTGACGCGCCATCGCCCAGATTTATACTGATAAACTTGTCTTGAGTCGGCGTCGTCTGGCCCGCTTCTTCCTCGCTAATATCCTCTTCTCGACCACCCCTTGTTATATTCCCATTGCTAGCGCTCGATCCAGGTGGAGGAGGGAAGTAGATGGGTTTGTTCAACAACGTGCGATAAGGATTGTACACTTGCTCCGGAGACGCCACAAAAGCCTCAGCATACGTGGGTCCTTCTTCCCGTGCGAGTTCGGTAAAGATATTACTTCCACCGGATGAGAATTTGGAGGAGATTTGCGAGGGGTTAGCACGATGGCGGCTTATGAAAGGGACCTGAGGTTTTGCGTTTGGAGGAGGCGTGAGAGGAGCTTGAAGGGCTTGGAAGGATTGAACACGATGTCCAGCTCGCTGTATCACCACTGCTTGACGAGCCGAACTAACGTTCGAAGTGGTGGGAGTGGTCATCGTGCTGTCTGAAGCCGAAGTGATCGAACCGAGAGAAAGGGGACGAGAAGAGTCGTCCATGACTATGAACGATGCGTGGGTACGCTCGGCAAAGGCGTGGAAGGCTCGTCCATAGTTTTACTGAACGGGCCTTTGAAGCTCTTAAGACTTCCTGTCCGCAGTCTCACCCTCTGCCCCTTCGACACCTTCCTCACCACACTGGTCGCGTCGCTCTCCATAGCTGACTGTCGACTATCCACCAAGTGCAGTTCGTTCAACGTCCTCGGTGTGTCTGGTGGGGAGGAGAAGCGAAGAAAGTTCCCATTGGTTGCGCTCTTCGGGACCTGAAGTGTCTCTCGGGCATCAGGGGCGGGGGTATCGCTGAGGTATTGCCAGGATCCGGTACGGTCCGTGCGAACGCTGTACCGCACTGGGCTACGGAGGGTCGCTGATAATCCTCCCCAAGATGTAACACGTCCGACTCCCTGGAATTGGATCTGTGGCACCCTCGCCGCCCCAGCTAGGGTTGTTTGGACGAATGATGCTGGCGTCGATGGACGGGCCAGATGGATGCTGACCGGCGTGAGCTTCTCCTCCATGGCTTCAAGGTCTGCAGGATCACGCTGAGGTTTATTCCTGCTCGCTCTCCTTAGCACAACAAGATCATAAGTTAGCATGGTACGAGACATACCGCCGAATGGACCCAAAGCAAAACGCAAAGTAAGCAACAAGAAACAGACTCTTTCTGGTGTAAATCAGCGCCTTAGAAGGGTCTATGTAACCCGTTCCAGCATGTACTGATGCGACCAAACAAGCTAGGGCGACGATAGCCAAATCGGTCTTCTCACTCTTCTGCTTCCATCCCACCTTCGCACACAGGACGAGCAGGATAGCCAAGTCTCCAATAGCTACCGCTAGCAGGCCTCTGGTCGTCCTCACGAACACCCTGGAATCCGACACAGATCGGAAGCCAACGAAAATGTTTCCTGTATTTGAGGCAATGTAAACGACCAGAGAAATGTTGATGATGCATAGGATAGAGATGACGAGAAGGGAGAGGGAGAGAATCGTAAGAATCGTTAAACGGACAAGGCGAGAAGAGATGGCGAGTAGTCGACGGCAGATGAGGGTTACGTAGAGTAGGAAGAGGATGAGGGAGGACATGGCGAGGGAGCCGTCAATTCGGTCGAGGAGGTAGAAAGAGCCGAACATGCTGGAGTTAAACCGACCAGCTAGTACCATCCCAGCATATCTTAACATCCATCACAGTTCTCACAACGCCGAGCGAGTGCACATACCGGAATCGATGCCGTTTGCTACAAGTTGCAGCACCCCAGCAGCAGGTAAAAACCATTCAAAGCTCTTCCTAAATCCAAGCCTCCGAATCAACACTAAAGTTGTCACGAGACCTCCAAACGCTTGGAGAGTGACGATGGATAGCAGGACGGCAAGAGTCGTCCTGTCAAGTCCATTACATCCGACGTCGAAGAAAACTACACGACGCAGCCATACCATCCTCAACAAGCCATTCCCATCCTCACTTCATGACTAAGAAAAGAGATCACATACCCGAAGTGCAAAAAGGCCTCGACATCTGCCACAGACATTGGTTGGGCTTGGGAGATGGGACGTTGGAGTGGGTGCGAAGGAGCGAATGTAAAGAGTGGACCAGCCGGGGACCAGCCTGTTGAAGTGAAAGTCGAAGAAATGAGCCTGAAATGAGCCTCAAGTGATGCCCTCAATTGAACAGGACCGTCCTGCTTCGTCGTCGTGAGGATCTGAATCCATCGTTTCAACTTTAGTCACGTGTTCATTAAATCTTAATTTAATCCCAAAGTTATTCTTCAACCAACTCCGCTTTATAGTGAGTTCACGCGTCCCACCTTTGGTTCATCTGCCTCGCAGTATGTGGCTGCAAACAGCATGTAATATAGGTAACAGAGATACAATGCAAATGCGGATGGCAACAAGATTAACGCGGGAGCCACTTCCCCCGCAAGAAAGAAACCAACCCAACAAACCCTTACAATAACTTCAATGCTTAGGCGCTCATGCCAGCAAGCTTAAGCTTTCTCTGCTTTCTCATCGGTCCTCAAATCCTCCACCTCCTGCTTCCCATTCCTATCCACCTTTTGCGCCGCCCTACGGGGCTTTCGAATGCTGAAGTGATGACGGATGCTCCGACCTTTGAGCTGGAGGAATGGCACACTGCGAAGATTGTCAGTACCACGTGCGACGAGCATGCAGAGGCAGTAGACGCACATCAAGAAAAACAAGCCAGCTACGACGGCAGCCTCAACTCCATACGTTTGCACCGCGCCTGGGAGACTAACTCAGCAACAGGTAGTTCAGAGAGCTAAAACGAACCATTCTTCTCAGCCCACTGTGTCTGAAAGTAGGGAACAGAGAATCCTCCCATCGTTCTCCAGAAGTTGATCATTGCGCTGACCTCTGCACCGTGACGATCACGTGAGCAAGTTGACAGGAAGATAAAAAAGACCCACCGCCGTTGTAGTCTGGAAAAGCATTGTTGAGATAGGCATAAATACAGACTGTAGAAATCATGATAGACGATTCTGCTACCTGATAACAAAACCGATTAATAAAGCAGTGGAATAGCATTGGAAATGCACTCACTATCCAACCAACGACAAGTCCTCCGACGTTGAGTTTGTATTCGAAGCATTCTACTCACTTCTCAGAAAGGCTCCTCCCAATAGGACAATTTAACGCACCTCCTATCGTAATGAACCCGCCGATAAACAATGGAAGAGCGAAATAAAGTGTCCAGAGCCTACAATCGCTCGAAAAGTCAGAATGTCAGTTTCAAAGGTGGGGCTGTACTTGCCTCATTTCAGCCTCAAACACGCCATGATTCCGCTTGATCTGATAGTTGGCAATAAAGTCGTTCAGGTAGTGTCCCAAAATCTCTCCTACTATCACACCGACGACAGGAGAGAAGTAGGTGCCAGCAATTTGATCCCCGGTCAGACCGTAGCCAGCGGCTGCGCAAGCAAAATTTTCAGAAGAGCAAGATGTAAACAAGAAGAGAACAAACGGGGAGGAGGGAGAAGGAACACCACTTGGGTGACATTGACTCCGATACCTGAAGGTGGAGTTCTATCACGTGACTATTTAAATAAATAATAGGTACGAACCGAACCCGAATACTAGAGGCACAAACCGTCAGCCTATATTCACAATGATTCCAAAGGGGATCTTACCAGCCAGGATGTAAATGCTCGGTAGGAGAGCTTGCGGACGCCAAAACACGTTTATGACATCAAATATCACGTGTCCCCAAGAAGGTCGATACTGAGACATCTTAACTCCAGTGATACCCAACAGGTCTTCAATTCTCCTTCTCAGACCAGTCGTGGTCGGGCGAGGGATGGGGTGGACGTGTCGATCGAACATGCTGTGTTGCTTCAGCTTAAGAATGGAAGAATGAAAGAAACCTACGTCTCTCGCGCTTGAAAGGTTATGAGAAAAAGGATAAGTCCGTCGAAGATGCATCCTACACCATCTTCAGGCAAACCAATTGAGCTATCCTCACACTCGAACACATGGAAGCACTCACAGACCCATCTCCAGCCAGTCCTGTCAACCATGAAACCAAGCAGTGATGGGCCTATGAAAGGCGAAATAATGAACCCCACTGCGCACAAACTCAGCACTCAAACTTCGCAAGCCTCCAGAAACGGAACGCACTATTCCATAGGTTGATCTTTCTTGCTTGTTCATGAAAAGGGAACATGTCGCAGATGCTAATAAAGCATTAAGCGTAAGATAGACATCGATAAAGACGCTCTCACGCATATAGCCCTGTCACCTTTGCAAATGTGTCAATGCTGGTCAATTAAGAAGTATTCAACATACCTGTGGAGCGGTCTGGAATGAAGCTTGTAGAATCCTGCAAGCTGCGAAGGTCTTAAGATTGGGAGCAACCGTACAGCCGATGGTGAAGCTAGCATTTGTTCAACGGAGGGTTGCAGGCGTACAACGATGTGACATACCCTAATCCAAA
>MU271725.1:0-29023 GCA_021432655.1 Atractiella rhizophila
CTCTGTGGCGACAGGTGTTTTCGAGCACTATGCTGAGCAAATAGCAGCAGCGGTTCCCGCAGCCAGACTCGTTACATCTGCAGAAAGGAAAGAGAAGGAGAAGGAAGAAGAGGCGCCGTACACCACTCTCCAAATCGACCATCCAACCTTCCTCTCCCTCTCCGAACCCCGACGGCGGACTCCTCGTTCTGTATCCCTCTCCCTCTCCAAATCCACCTCCACCTCCACAACCCATTCCTCCTCCTCCTCCTCCTCCGATTCCACAGCACCGTCTTCCCTCCCATCCGCCTCGTCCTCTCCAACACCCCTCCTCACCATACACCTCCTTTCTCCCCGAGCCTCAAAACCATACCTAGCTCAAATCACACGTTCCCTCCTCTCTCGCTCACCTCCTCTAGATTGGAGCGACATAGACATTCGAACCATCGATGCGGAGTGGAAGCTGCCCGAACCGGACTTGTTGGTCGTATTGGGAGGAGAGAGTTGTACACTGAGAGGCTTCCCAGCGTGGGGCTTGAGGTTATCCGAAATCTTGTAAGCCTTCCTTCCGCAACCTTGCCTACGTTCCCATCTCCATCCGTATGCACATCCTGTGTTTTGTGTTTTACGCGCAAACCTGGTCTAAAAGCTAAAGGGACATATGCTGATGACTACCTTGCGTGCGGAATGGGATGGGATGGAATAGCCATGCGAAACGACAGCAGGAGTTGGATGTGGCGACGGTGAAGCAGGCCATGGCTGGATTCTTACGTTCGGAGCAGAGGGTGGGGAAGTAAATCCTTCCTATCATTCGGCCTGTGGTGTGGCAGGGCCTCTGGGCAGAAGCAGGACATGCTCAGCAGCGACTCTACTAGTAATGGACATCATCATTTTGAACTAATAGATTTAGGAATGTTTCCCTGTAATCAAAACGCATTCTGAGGCCTTCAACGAAACTCCATTGACTGCAGGAGGTGACGGATAACTTGAACTTTTGGAGAAAGGAAGATCATCTAGGGTAGAGTGTTGTGCTGTTACCTTTACCGAAGAAGCAACGATTGGAATTTGGAATGGGCAACAGCTTGACTTGAGGCGGGAAGTCGGAGCTTTTGATTTGTCGCTCTAAAACACCTAGCGTGCCAGCTCGTCCTCGAGAAGTCCTCCTCCTCTTACTGTCATCCCAGCTGGTCAGCTTCTTTGGCCTGACATTGACCATTCACTGTCTCCTCTCCTGCCAGACCTTGATCCCGAAGTTGTGACCGTCGCTTCAAGGTACGTTCCGTGTACGCGGCGAACGACTTCTTTAGCCTCCAGCGTTGAACGTAATGTCGCACATAGTAATACGGCATGGCTCCCTCTGATTTCTCTTCCAGGCCAAATGTAATGCTCTCTATATCCTGATGATTCTCGCAACTGAGTGTTGCTGCATTGTGGTAGGGAAATATCGTCATCCTCTTCGATGTGGACGAGACGCTCACGAAAGCCAGGCGGCTGGTAAAACCTGAGATGTTACAAGCATTAAAAGATTTGAGGCAGAAGTATGTCATCGGCTTCGTCGGAGGGAGTAATTTGGTAAAGCAGAAAGAGCAGTTGGGGGATAACGGTGCGTTCTCCTCGTAGTGCATAAAGGGAACAGGATAGGATTTGATTGTGGTCGATAAACGTTTTGTGCAGTCCTTGAGTTGTTCGATTACTGCTTTGCGGAAAATGGACTCGTTGCGTACAAGCTTGGAGAAGAATTAGCTTCCCAATCCTTCATCAAATGGTTGGGAGAAGAGAAGTATGCAAAGATGGCGAGATTCATCCTTCGTTGGCTATCGGAGCGCACGGACATCCCAATTGTGCGGTGCGCCAATCCTTCACCCTACTTTCGTCATTGGTATTGATGGAGAGAAATGGGAGCAGAGGAACTTTCATCGAGTTCCGAAACGGGATGATCAACGTCTCTCCCATTGGCAGGAACGCGAGCAACGAGGAGTGAGCGGCGTTCGAACAGTTCGATCTGGTCTGTTCCTTTCCTGACACCGTTGGGATGAACTGATGGCGATGATCGGGATGGATGGTCATATAGAAAGCAGGAGTGAGAAAAGCTTTGATCGCAGCTCTGCAGAAAGAGTTTCCCGACTATGGATTAACATATGCGATTGGCGGGCAAATCAGCTTCGATGTCTTCCCTACTGGTTTGTCTTCACAACTCCCACCTATTTCTCCACCTGCTTTCCCCAACTGCTCTTCCGTTGCTCATTGTGGAATACGCTGTAGGATGGGATAAAACTTACTGCCTCAGGCACCTTGAAAAGGAAAATTTCAAGGAGATCCATTTCTTTGGTGATAAGACTTTCAACGGCGGGAACGACTATGAGATCTACGAAGACGAAAGGACGATTGGACATGCTGTCTTGAACCCAGACGACACCTTAGCACAACTGAAGAAGGATTGGCTTTGATGAGAATATTTTTTTCTGGAATGCCTTACACTGTTTTGTCCGGCGCTTACGTTGAAATTCATGCTTGGATTCCTGATTGTGGAAATCGTGATATGTCAAGGATCAGGACGGGCTGATAGGTTCACTCCAAAGAATATCCTTGCAAGCATCCATCTTCGCAAGGGTCCAACGCGCGCGTAGGAAATGACCGCCTTGCGGTCCTATTGATATTCAGAGTCTCTCCGATTCCCAAAACTGTATTCCTTCGATTATGCGAATCCCCAGTACTACAGTTCAGGCCGTCAGTCATTAATCATCCATACGATCCAGTAGGACATACCTTGGCTGCGTATTTGACGGTCTTCAACTCTCCTTCGGTAGTGCAGGAGCTAGGCGGTTGCCCAAGAGCAGTATCGACGCGGAAGACGGTCTTAGCGAGCTATAATCACAATAGCAAATCAATTACTTCAACAATTCTAGATTTGAAGAAGATTGACAAACTCACGTTTCCAGAGACACCATTCAGTTGGAGGAACGCAACATCTTCCGCATCTTTTGCGGCCACTGATCCCTTCTTCTGAGCAGTTACGAACGCATCTGCCTTCCTTTGGCTCTTGGTGAAGTCGAATTGAGGGGCGATGGCTCCAGATGGGTCAGGGTAGTTGACGAAGTAATGAGTACCCTTCACCACGAATCTGCGTTAGAATCCTTTTCTTGCACGAGTAATGAGGGAATGGCTCACGAGGACCAGAGTGGACTTGATGGACCCAATGATGCCAGAAACCCTGGAGACATCCGAAGTGGAAAATCCGGGGACTGATGGGGGAGCTCGTCGGTGTTTCCTGCCTGGAGAAGGAAGGGGAAGCTTGACAGCTAGATCCTGGACGTAGGGAAAGATGGGCGTGTTGTACAAGCAGCTGATGTCGAAGAGTGTGGCTAAAGCGCCGGCAGAAACGTAGGCGCCGTTGGTGCAGGTGTAGTTCCTACCCACAAGACAAAATAGTCACAGACTGAAGGGAGACAAGAATTAGACCACGTACTGCGTTCCAACTCCAAGGCCGATAAATACTGGTGCTTGTCCAGTAGGAAGAACAAGCTGAGTCTGATTCTTCGGCAGGGTAAGGACAGCCTTCGAGACCGGGCAAGCTGCTGTGCTGGCGAAGGAAAGGGAGAAGAGGGAAGAAGCGAGAAGGGCGAGACTGAAAACGAATTGCATCTTGTGCTTATCAAATCAAAATTCAAGTGAACAGGGAGCGATAGAGTAAAGGCTTTGCTTGCAAAGGATAACAACTTGCGTAAAAGATTGAACGTAAGTGTGCTGTGTTTGAAAGAAGGCGCGAAAAGAAGGACTGATTCGATGGAGCGTTCGAAGAAGTTGGCTTGCCAAAAGATGAGAACTTGAAGGGCAGCCATGTTCAAGAACTCCTGCTTTTAAGTGCAAACCGGAATCTTTCGTCTCGTCCGTCTGTCCGCAAGTCCTGTGCTGATCGGTTTCATATCAACGCCCACTCTTGTCCTCAAATTTCCATCTCCTTTACGTTCAAGCACAACAGAGACGAAGGTTAGCGCACTAGCAAGGTCGTTGAAGATTCGAACGTTCGACTTCCGAGCTTTTGCCGCCTCTCATTTTCCGAGGAGACGCCAACACACACCAAGCACTGGTACTTCTGTTTGTACCTGGTCTAAGGAAAATGGAAATTTCGAATCACAATGAAAACTCGGCTTCCTCCAGTTTCCTTCAAGCAATTCAAGGAACCAGCCAGAACAGGTCAAAATGAAGCGTCATTAAGGTCGGTACCGGAGCTCGGTTGTCTGAGGAAGAGGATTGCAAGCTTCGTTCTGTAACTGGTCCGGAAAATCAAAATACTGTTATCAAAGCATCATCGGAGCTATGTAACAGCGGATCTCAACGGATGCGAGTTGCAAGCCGAGCGTTGCAACGCAGGGGGAAGGGGAAGTGATGACAGTCAAGAAGGCGACGTGTCATAGTCTTCTGCCGAAGTCTCTCCACCATCACGTATGTTGGACCAAGAACACCAGTCCTGGCATGTCGTGGGGGCATACATCACGGATAAGCAAGAGTCTCAGGAAGTCGAAAGTGCTTGTTCGTTAGTTGTCGGTTTCGGTTGAGTTGAGTTTGAAAAGACCAAACACTAAGCTCACGGACTTTAGTTCAGTCTTTGATCCAACGCGACGTTGTGACGAAGCGCGAATATTGACATGTCTTCGTTAGATAAACTAGAGAAAGAGGCTGGAGATGTTGCGCAAGAGGTGACAGAGGGGAAGATTGAGTGTGTTGCTTCCCTTTTCTCCGAAAAGAAGTAGCACTTGACAGTCACCATAATCTTGGACACCAGCACGAAAGACACGAAACTTCGCTACCTCGCTTTTTTCGCGCGTATCAGACCAATCGTTCAACCTGCAGCAAGATATTTTGCATACACCGTAAGTTTCTTCCACTACTCAACGTTTTCTTGATGTGTGACGTCTTGGCTAGTCGGATGTCGGGGAAGCTTTCCGACCAGTTGTGAAGCCTGCTGTTGTCACTGGTGCCTATGGTATCTCCTGGCTCTACGTGCTGGGAGACGTTGCATACGAAGGCTAGTCTCATTATCTATTTTTAATATTCTCAGCTTGATGTGCATTACAGGCTACAAAGCCCACCGCTCGCTTCGGCCACCAATCCACCACCTCCCCTCCTCCCATGGCTCGCTCCCCATCTCCATCCCCATCCTAAAGGACAAGTCTGACTCTCAGTTCCTCACAAGTGGGGAGAAGAACACTTTCATTGGACTCAGAGTGGCAGAAAGAGCAGTCTTTCAGGCGACTGCCTCCATGCTGTTCCCTGCTCTTACTATCCATTCGTGCGTGCCCTTTTCCTGCTCTTTTATATTTCTGAGCTCCGACGAACACGCGTTGTAACATTGATATCGCGCTGTATGGGTTTAGGGTCGTCAAGTACTCCGCTAAAGCTCTCAAGCGGTCCAATGTTCAGTCTGCCTTCTTGAAAGCGTGGGGACCAACGTCTCTGGGGCTTCTCACGATCCCTGCGCTCCCCTTCATCTTCGAGTTTGCTCTCTCTTCACCACCTTGATTACCGCTGATGACAAAATGATTTTCAATAGTGAACCCGTGGAGAAAGTGGTCTCTACCAGCTTCGGTAAGATTGAAGAGATGGTGTTGCATGAGGAAGTGAGGAGAAGATTGGAGCACCATTTGAAGGTTCAAGATATTAAGGAGAAAGAGAAAGAGCTAAAGAAGAAGGAGGAGTTGTAACATGTGAGTTTGACATAGATTCAATGCCTGGACCCAAAACACTTCTTGAAAGTTCTGTAGATATTTCCCACGGATATCAATACTTTAGTTCCTCTCCTTGCCCGCGACTTGCCCCACTTCCGCTTCCTTTCTTTCAATTCAAATACCATGATGTATACTGTCTTCTCCAAATGGACATGAAGCAGGCCAAGGAGGCTCGAAACCGAAATTGCCAGCATCGGCAACCCCACGGCGAATGTGGAAGGCATTTTGTTCAAGTCCCTAGCGAATCAACATCCCCTCTGCGGATCAAAGTAACAAAATAACCTCTCATACCTCGCACATTTCATTGAAAAGAGCCTCTCAAGCGCTTGTGTGAACACTTCAACTTCAGATCGAACTACGTCATAGATAAGTACGGAACATCCAGGGAACATCTACCACTGATTTTGATCACTACAACAATTCACTCGCGCCGAATCACGAGAGCTGTTGAAACTGTCAAACAACCAAATTGCACTCCCTAATACTCGTGCACATGGTTGAAGAACAGACCCAACAACCCAAGTCCCCTGTAAGGCAAGCGGCAAGGGCTGAGGCGATCAATGGAAAGGGGGCAGATGAAAAGAAAAAAGATGGAGCTGCTCGACTCTTACAGAGGGTTTACAGGTGAGTCCGTCATGTATTCTGGCTCTAATTGGGCGGTGTGAGAGCCTGCAGTTGTATTATTGGATCTAGGATATTATTGGAAGAAGAAAGGTCTGGGCTACTTTTACTGCCTTATTACATGCTTTCCCTCAAGGGCGTAGTTCATTTTGTGTAAACGCTTCATCCAAATCCAATAAAGCATTTATTCATCTCGATTCGCACGAAATGCTGCGAAAGCATGAGGACTTTAGAGACGTGACCAGACTGTTGCATATCTGAGTCGTCTCTTCGAGCTTTCAAAACCAATCGGGAGGAGATGAGTGTTTTGTCATTGATATCTATCACTGCCATTCTGTAGATTGAGTAACCCGAAAGAATGAATCCCAATTCACTTTCGCAAAAGCGCCGTATGCTATTTTTAGGCCACTGAACGAGGCAAAAAGAAACGGGCTCGCCCCTACCACCGTTCACGCTTCAGTTTTCAATCTAATCATATTTCTCGCTTTCAAGTGATGATGGGTCACACAAACTCAACAGCACAAGCTTGTGTCGAGCAGGGTTGCCAGCTATTAGCTTTGAATATCTGACAACTCTCTGAATCCAGTGTATGTTGTCCTTGACGTGTTGAGCTGCATACCAGCACTAGAATGTGCTGCTATAATTGAATCAGCAACCTTCAGTCCTGTTGTCTTTGCTCATCCAAATTCCAGGGGATATGCAGAACGCCGCTCCCTTGATGGCTTAAATCTACGGAGGCCACAACCTTCAGGGACCATTATACGCCGAAGGAAGAGAAGGTACGATGAAGGGAGAGCTGAGTTTGAGAGGGGAACGAAGCATGAGCAGAGGTGGGGAGATGCCATAACGGGTTCGCTTCCATTAGTCCCTGCGCCCAAGAGTTCGATGTCGCTAACCACACAAACCTATAGCTGGCAAGTTGGAACAGCAGTCTCATGATGCTGAAACCGCTGACGGAAAGAACGATCCAGCTTCTAGGTATGCAAACGTTCGACCAATTGCGAGTGATTTTTGAAGGCCAACGACCAGGTGGAAACGCGGGGGTTTCTACGCCCAAAGAATTGCAGAAGGACATGTAGACCTGGAACATCCGGATGATCACGAAGAGAATGGGTTGAGCAAGGATATGGAACCTCAATATTGGCTCGAGATTGTAGATATGAAACATCGATATGGCGCCAATCTCAAGTGAGTCTCCCCCTCTCAGTCCTTTTGTCTTTTTGAAACTGAATAAACCTCAGGCACTATCATGACTATGTGATTTTCCCGTCGCTGCGTTGACTCTTGAGCTGAAGGTTATCACAGTGGAACAATAAATCCGATACCACTGAGAACTTCTTTTACGTGCGGCAATTAAGGCATACTTTCATCCATTGTTGACCGCCAAATTAGTGGTTAGATCACGGTGGTGGAAAGGATTTGGATCTTCCTCAATGTCCTCGGGAACGATTGGAGAAAGAACAACTTGTCTACCTCAATGCGGAGCAGCGGCGGAACTATCTCGTTCTTGTGAATGAAGAAGGTGTGGCCTGTTTTCTACACTCCATCGTCGTCATGGTCTAAACTGGCATGGACAGGGCTCTTGGTCTGGGCACGAAATGGTGAAAGGGTAAACACCAGTCGACAGTACGAAAATCTACCAGAGGGGAAAGGGATTGGTAAGTTTTGTTGCATCCCCTGATGCATCTGGTTGACTCAGTTACAACCGTAGCTCCGAAAAAGAAGAACGAATCTCAGTTCCCGGAACACGGTAACGTACTCGATGTGCTGTCTAGATCAAAGTCACCAAAGTCGAAGACGGCGCGCATGGCTAATGCTCTGAACTTGAAGCGGCGAGCTAGTTCTTCTGAGTCAAGCTCTGACTATTCTAGCGGTGGTATGAAGAGTCTTCTCAACGAAAAAATCTGACAGCTTAACCTACATTCAGGGGAGTACGGTCCTGGGGAGAGAGAACATAACGTAGGCCATTACGATAGCCATAAGGAAGGCGAGGGGAAAGTTGGCAGAGCGACTTATTGGGTCTCTCCAAGAGTAGGATTTCAGTCTAGGCTAACAAGATAACGCTAAAGAGCTATCAGGCGGTTATGGACATGTTGCTACGGAAGACGCTACGGGGAAACATGTATGTCTGTTTTCTCCCTCCCCCTCGAGCTGACCTAGCACTCCAGGTGGATTTTCGTGGCTGATTTGGTACTAAACCTCTTTTTTCTCACGAGAGTTGGGGTAATGAACCACTTAGGACTATAACCTCTACATCGGCCTGAAAGAGACCGGAACGTTCCAACATTCTTCCTTCTTATTTGGTTCTCGGGTACGCGCCGCAGGATTGTGTCGAGTACGAAACGGTACGTGGTTCCATCCTCATTATTTGTTTGATGCTGAAGCGATGTGATAGGTCAACTCAAGTCTTTATCACCTCTTTCAGGCCATTATCGAGCTGGAACCGCTCACTTCAAACAAATTTGCAGTCATCTCGAAAAACAGGGGGTAGACATGAGAGCGTATGTTTACTTCCTTAGGTGCGCGCTCAGTGCTGAAGGCGCCGCCAGGGTAAACATCTCAAAAAGCTTAATGATCATCGGTGGGATCGAGAAATATGCCGCTTTGAAGAAGAAGAAACAAAAAGCCTCCACGGCGGTGCAGCACAAGGTTTTGCAGAAACCCACCAAGAAGGAGGTCGAACAAGAAGAAGAGAAGAAGCATGGCAAGCACATCGAAGCAATGGCAAAGAAGCTCGAGGGGGTGCATACTGGCGCCAACGGTGAACCGCCGAAGAAGCAGGAGCTGGTCAATGGGAAGGACGAGAATAACCCCAAGGGTGGACAGGACGTGCCTTATGCTGACGTTCCGAAGGAGCAACTTACGCAGGAGGAGGTGGGTCTTCCAACTCTTTTGCGCAAGTACCTGGACTGAAGTAGAATCTAGCGCAACACGAAAGCAGCGGCCATTGTTGCCAACGTCGTCCAAAGGAGCGGACCAGAAGGCGAAACACACTAGACTTTGGATCTTATCATATCTGTAAACGTTGTCCTCTAAGTTATTTGCCAATAATTGTTGAATCTAAAATGTTCATTGCTTGACTGTTTCTTATGCGAACTAACTTGTGGACTTATTGTACCTATCTACTCAGATTTCGTGACGACTCAGAGTGTACTGGGTACAAGCAACATGCTGAATGTTATCAATGGAGTGTTAATTAGTACCCTATTTCAAATACACTTTCAACTTTCTCAATTTCTCCATGCCCTCCCTAAGCGTCTGTAAATCCTTGCCGAAAGATAGTCGAACAAAGTGTTCCCCGATCCCCCAATGCGCTTCTGAGTGGAAGGCGCTCACAGGGATGGACACCACGCCGGCGGTTTGTGTGATGAAGAAGGACGTGCGGTAATCGGCAGCAAAGCCTTTGACCTGTATATATTCGTGTGTGCATGAGCAATGAAGACGTAATAGGGGGAGAGGGACTGACGATTGGATCCGCTTCGAATGAATCTGGGATGTTCAGTTTGCTGTTTCCACACTTCAATATCTACATCTTTGGGCTAAACTGGACGAGGGAAAAGACAGACTCGGTGCAAACGAGGACGAAGTATCCTCCTGCCATTACAAATGCAAGCCTTGATCAACACACGGTATCCTTTATACGAAAGAAGGGTGCATATTACCTTGTGGAATGGTATATGGCAGCTACGACGCATGATAAGTTCCCAAGCAAATATAAAGTTAATGGAAGGGGATACGCACTCCCAACTCGTCCAAGCCTTCCTTCACCACCTGCAACCTCTCCGCGTACTCGGCTCGTTGACGATCGAAGAATCCATTCTTCATCCCGATCTCGAGTCCGACAGCCATGGCTTCTTGACATGGCGACTACGTTTCAATTTTCAGTCGTTTATCTCCAAATTAGGACAGGCTAGGGAAAGAAGAAAGAAGACACACGTTACAACAAAAGACTATGCGCGTCCTACATGTCTTACTGTTCAGTCGCCACTTTGACAGATGTTAGAAGTTCTCACGTTGCTGTAATATCATCCAAACAGACATATCAATTCACTAGCCATCCACTGATTCAGATAGAGGAGAGGACGGTACGCACCAGAAAGGAGAGGTTGTATCAAGTACTCCGGCCCAAAACACCACCCGATTCTCCATCCCGTCGCAGCGAATGTCTTGCCCTATGATCCCATTCCCAAAATCAATCACCGAACCACAAATATGTTAGCGTCAACATCAATCGCGCTCGAGCTCGCATTGCTGGTATTTGGGAGTCAAAGAAAGGAAACATACCCCGCTCCCAACGGTCACCGTCCTCTTCCACAAATCGTCGACCGCAGCTATGCGTGTGAACTTTTCGCCTGATCATCGAACGCGAATGGGGATCCATGAGCGGTATGTTAGGGGAAGTGGACGGAAGGAGTGACGGACCGTTAAGGGCTAAACAGTCGTACTGCTCGTATTAGATCGATGGTTGTTTGATATCAACGAGGAGAAGTGATACGCACGACCTCGTCGCTTAGGATCAAGAGGTTGAATTCCTCCGCTACCTTCCCGATTTCCCTCAGTTCCTCTTCACTGAATATCTTCCCCACCCTACATCAACGTTGAAGCAAATCCGAAATGTCAATCCAATCAAATGTCAGTGCGTCCTTTCCCTTCAACAAGCGGAGAGAGAAGAGGAGGGAGGGAGACGAACGGATTGTGCGGATTGTTGAGTATGATAGCTTTTGTTCGACCCGTGATCGCAGCTCGGAATTCATCCATGTCTATCTTCCATTCGCTCGCCGGAATCGTCATTGACGAGCATCGTGGAGGTGGATGGAGAGGAACGAAGATTGGTGTTCCTCCATTATATTTCACATTTGCGATGTACTTCAAAATAAATAAAGGATCAGACGTAGTGTCGGTTTTTATGATGTGGAATAGGAGTATGGGAGGTGGAAGGGAGGAGACATACTTGGTCGAAGAAGGGCTCGAAGAGGATGACTTCGTCCCCTTTGTTCAAAAAGGCAGTAAAGAAAGCATGTATGCCTTCATCCGCTCCTACAATCCATACATCCGATCATGAACCAAAACCTTAAGAAAGGAGGAGGGGACACGAACCGGCCGTGACCACGATCTCAGATGCTGGGTCCAGCTTTCTCCCCAGCGACGACGATAAAGTGGGAGACAGATACTCCGACAGTGCATTCCTCAACCTCAAGCGACCACGGGGATGGCTGTGTAGACCGTATCATCAGCCCAGTGAATGAATGTCGTCTGGAGAAGAGGAGAGGAGGGGACGACGGAACCTGTAGTGATTAGTGTCCACCTGCTTTATCGCGTCCTCGAGAGCGGAGCGTAGGAAAGACGCTGGTGTCATGTCAGGATGCGGAAGAAGAGTGTAGAAAGGAGCTGACGCGGGAGCCAGTTCATGACTGCATATTTGGCGCATGTCAGCGCTGGAAATGCGATCGTGATAGAAAGTCAGTTACATCCTTGTCCGAGATTCACTGTATCCTTTACACCACCGATTGACATGTCAAACAGGTGGAATGCTTGGGAAAAGAAGAAAAAGCTCACGGAGGGAATGTACCCTGACGCGGGAGACATGATCGTCCATACTTTGAAGTAACCATTTGAAGTTAGATCGCATGCTCAGATGCAGAGAAATAAGATGGGACGCCCTACCACTGCGCACATGAATCAGCGAGCTCGACAGGTGTAATGGAACTCACTCGAGCTTTGTGATGTCGTCCTTCACGCGCTCCGAGAAGGAGAAGGGGAACGATGTATCCTCCGCCATTTACAATCTATATCGCTCGGGATCAGCAGAACAACGCGCAAATCTGACCAGAAATACTTGTGAGTATCACGACTAAGATAAAAGGACCACGGGGAGATGGTGTCGGCTAACTGTGTTGTCGGTGCATCCCGACTCGAATCATCAGCCCAACTGCAACGCAATTAAAAGCAGCGTCGATCTCCTTCGCTGCCATATTCATAGCTCCAGCAGCTGCTCCACAACATCCATCCAACTGTTTGCCTAAAGAAGTACCCTGAACGCGGATGGCATCGATCCAGGATCACCTCGACGAGCTGCTCTACACCGACCAATTCGTCCTTTCCACTGCGACGACGCGGTTCCACTCCGCCCTCGCAGCCATCCGATCGTCAGGTGCTCCTCCGTCTACTTTGCCTGTAAATGACGATCAGTGCGTTGTTGTGTACAGCGCATATGAAGCTGATTATTTTGCAGGGAAGAGGAAGACATTGATGAGGAGGAGGAAGAGGTGCTAGAGCTGCTTAAGAGTTGGAGAGACGGATCATTGAAAGTAATGGATGGACCTGACCCGCGCACGATCGATCTTAGCAAGGGAGGGGACGTTGGCGAGGCAGGAACGGATGGAATTGCTTCCTCTGCCACTGCGGCCACAGGTGGTTCAGCAGAAGATGTATTGGGATGGCTAAAATCGTGCGTCTGCTCCTATCACTGCACTCTTCGTCTCTTACCTTTGTTGACCCAAGTAAAATAGCTTTCTAACACCTCCACAAGCAACATACACCTTCTCTCTCCTCCAGAATCCAGCGATGACAGACGACCAATGTTCCGCGCACATCTTCGAGGACGTCTTCTCCTCCTCCTACTCCCAACTCGACCAAATCGCGCGCATCCTCTCCCGTCGCGCCGAAGTCCTCTCCACCACCCCGCCTGCAACCCATGCCCTCCGTGGCGTTCGCGAAGAAACCACACCGTCAGCAGCACAACCCAACCGGGGTCCTCCGCCTCTCGCCGGTAGTCAACGCGCAATGAAAGACGCGCGAAAAGCAGAACGCCAACGGCGCCTCGACGCCGAGGGTGAGGGTGGTGTCAGCTCCTCCTATGATTATGAGTCGGGTCTGAGTTTGGAGGAGATGGAGCGCCGACGGCGCGAGCAGTTGGAGGCGAATGCGGCGAGAGGCTTGTTTATGTCGGAGCGGGCGCCGTTGGTGGAGGAGGAGAGGTATCCGAACGTTTATACGGCTGCTGTGGAGGGATTTGTGGGGGGGAAGACGTTGAGCTTTTTGGGGTCGAGGTATGCTTTGCCTTTGGGGACCCAAAGGGTCGAACATGAGGTTTGTCTTCCTTCTATCTTAGAGATTGTGTATTGACGGAGTTCGGTGGGAATAGAATTATGAAGAGATCACGATCCCAGCGGCGAAGAGACAACCGCCGCGGTTGAAAGGAGAGAGGACGATTGGGATCGATGAGTTCCCACGAGAATTCAGAGGCTGTTTTCCCGTTCGTCCTCCACCTCCATTCCCCAATTCCTCTCAACAGCATGCACCTGGCTGATTGTGGATGCTGGGGGTTGAGACAGGGCTACACCTCCCTCAACCGACTCCAATCCCTCGTCTTCCCCCTCGCCTTCTCCAGCTCGACCAACCTCCTCGTCTGCGCTCCGACGGGGGCGGGAAAGACGGATGTTGCGCTCCTCACCATTTTGAGGGCGATACAACAACATGGGGAACCGTATGTCGACCATGGAGGGTTCGCGAGGCTGAAGAAGAGGGATTGGAAGATTGTTTATGTGGCGCCGATGAAGGCTCTCGCTGGAGAGGTGGTCGCGAAGATGAAGAAGAGGTTGGGTGGGTTGGGGGTCAAGGTTAGGGAATTGACTGGTGAGTCCGTCGCACCGCCTTTGCCACTTCCTACCTCCCGATGGCAACGAGAGTATGGAATTGAATTTGGACGTTGGATGTGGATAGGTGATATGCAAATGACCCGTCAGGAGATCGCGGAGACGCAGATGATCGTCACCACACCTGAAAAGTGGGACGTGGTGACGAGAAAACCGTCGTTTGCGACGCATGTCGGTGGTGGAGGAGGGAGGGAGGAGGAGATCGTGATGCAGGTCAAGCTGCTGATCATCGACGAGGTCCATCTCTTGAATGAAGACCGGGGAGCGGTCATTGAGACGATTGTAGCGAGGACCCTGAGATTGGTTCGTCTCCATCTCTGTATTTATTGTTGTGTGGATGAAGAAGTTGAGAGGTGGATCGAATAGGTCGAGACGACTCAAAGCTTGATTCGCATCGTCGGTCTTAGTGCTACGCTGCCAAATTACGTCGACGTAGCTGACTTCCTCAGGTATGTAGGGCCGCATAAAATAAGTTGGACAACATGATTTAACATGTTACTGTTGGTGTGCATAGGGTTAATCGATACGAAGGTCTGTTTTACTTCGACAGTTCCTTCCGCCCCGTACCTCTCGAGCAGCACTTCATCGGCGTGAAGGGAAAGAATGGGTCGCAGATTATGCACAACAACATGGACGAAGCAACTTTCGAACAAGTACATCTCCCCTCCACTTTCCGTCTTTCCGTTACACAAATCGAATGATGATGATTCACGTGCATAGGTCTCGCGATTGATCAAGGCAGGTCACCAAGTCATGGTCTTTGTTCACGCCCGCAAAGAAACGGTGAAGACAGCGCAAACGCTGCGCGAGAAGGCACTGCAAGAAGAAGGCATGCTCGATCTCTTGATGCCGGACGAACATCCGAAGTATGGGCTGTTTAAGAAGGAGGCGAGTGCGAGCAGGAACAAAGAGCTGAAGGAGTTGATGGCGATGGGGTTTGGGATCCATCATGCGGGTATGTTGAGGAGCGATAGGAATTTGAGCGAAAGAATGTTTGAACAAGGGATCACCAAAGTGAGACCATTTCTCATACCCTAACGTGGGTTGATCGTGTGTGGGGTACAGGTGCTTTGTTGTACTTCTACATTGGCTTGGGGTGTCAACTTGCCTGCATATGCTGTGGTTATCAAGGGAACGCAGATCTACGACAGTTCAAAAGGTATTATTACCTGGAAGCAAGTAATACATCTCTGACGCCCTTTAACTGAAGGTTCAAATGTCGACCTGTCCATCCTCGACGTACTTCAGATCTTTGGACGAGCTGGCAAGAACATTTATCGCACCTCACTATTATGCTGATCGAGTTGCATAGGGAGACCGCAGTACGAATCTCAGGGTGTCGGTTACATTTGCACCTCGCAGGACAAGCTGGACCATTACGTTACCGCGGTGACACAACAAATTCCAATCGAATCAAAGTACGTTATTTGTCCCAGTGCTTTAACCATTACCTCATGTACGAGTTGAAAGGTTCGTGGCCGGCATGGTCGATGCTCTCAACGCCGAAATCTCGCTCGGTAACGTCAACTCGGTTGACGAAGGTGTGCGTTGGATCGGATACACTTACCTATTCGTGAGAATGAGAAAGAACCCGATGGTCTATGGGATGACCATGGACGACGTCGCCGACGATCCGTATCTAGGCAGCAAACGTCTTGATCTTATCACGGCGGCCGCGAAAAAGTTAGCAGAGGCCCAGATGATTATTTACGACCAAGATCTTGGGACCCTGACGGCGACAGAAATTGGGAGAATCGCTTCCAGATACTATATTCGACACGCCAGCATCGAGATCTTCAATGGCTCTTTTAAGGCCAATCTTTCAGAAGCAGACATGCTCTCTGTTCTCAGCTCGAGCGTGGAATTCAAACAGATCGTAACCAGAGAAGCAGAAGTGCCCGATCTCAAAAGGTTGCTGAAAGATTGCCCTTGCCAAGTAAAGGTGCGCCAGTTAGCATCTTGGTTCGTTGTAGAAGGAACTGAGTTCAATACAGGGCGGCACGGATACTTCCGAGGGAAAGATCAATATCCTTTTACAATCTTACATCTCTAAGGTGTACCTCGAAGACTTTGCCCTGGTTTCCGATACCAACTACGTCGCGCAAAACGCTGGGAGAATCGCCCGTGCTTTGTTAGACATAGCGATTCATCGGAAATGGGGAGTTGCAACTCTAGTTTGCGCATCGATGAGCAAGGCAATCGAAAGTAATCCAATTCCATCTTTCAAAGCGATGAAGCTGAATTTTTGCCAGAACGAATGTGGCCATTCGATCACCCGCTACTCCAATGCGACCTTTCGCAAGAACTCCTCTACAACATCCAACAATGGGCTGACGAGTTGACAGTAGAAGAAATAGCGGAGCACTCGCCGGCAGACTTTGGAAAGCTGATCCATTTAAATGAGCGGCTCGGAGGCATCGCTGTACAGGCTGCCAAGAGGTTCCCAAAGCTCAATATCTCTGTCGACATCCGTCCATTGGCAGGAGACGTTCTTCAGCTTCGATTCGACCTGCGAAAGGCTTTCGATTGGTCAGAAAAGATACACCGGAACATAGAAGGCTTCTGGCTTTGGGTAGAGGATGCCGACGCAAACATCTTACGGCTACATCACATTCTGCTTCGACAGCAGACTTCCAATATTCAACAGGAATTCAATCTCTTCTTTGATTCCACGCCTTCGTCCATCACAATTAGACTTGTTTCAGATCGCTGGATTGGAAACGAGCAAGAGCAAATAGTCCCGCTCGACAACATCAAGATGCCACCGATTGCACCGCCGCCTGAGGATCTCCTCGACCTCCCGCTTCTTCCCATCGATGCACTTAAGCATAATCGGCTTAAAACGCATTATTCCAAGGACATGTTATCCTTCAATCCCATACAGACCCAAGTTTTTCATACCATTTATAATACGAAAGCAAATACCCTCGTCGCAAGCCCAGAGAAAAAGACTTGGCTCCTGTTTGTGGAGCTGGCGATATGGTGAGAACGGCTATAGTCCGCTGCGTGCCACTGACTATTTTTGCGGTAGTCGCCAACTCGCTTTCAATCCGCAGGCTCGAATTCTGGTCTTTGGGAGTCGGAAGCCGGTAGCAAGGACGTTATTTACGCGTCTACAAGAACTTCTCAGCCCATCAAACATCCTTGTGCGCTTGATCGCTCAGTCTTCCGATCTATCTTCTGCATTGCCATCTGGAGTCCACGTCTGCATACCGTCAACATTCTACCGCGCCATTTCAAAGAAAATAGTGACATCGGAAACGTTCGATTTAATCATTTCCACAGACCTTCAAACGCTTCACACAGCATACGAACTTTCCATTGCCCATCTGCGGAGACACCATCCTTTCGCTCGTTTTGTTGGCTTCTCTGCACCATTGGCGGACCCCTCCGACCTTGCGCGATTCTTAGGTTGCAAACCAGTCAATACCTTCTCTTTTCACGCCAACGTCTCGTCCGAACCTATCACCACTAGCTTCGTCACTCACTCCCAACAGCATTCTACCGGTCTCCTCCGGTCCATGATTAAACCCGTCTACCTTCACATTCGTCAGCCTACAGCACCATCCTGC
The DNA here is from genome assembly GCA_021432655.1 of Atractiella rhizophila. Taxonomy (NCBI): domain Eukaryota; kingdom Fungi; phylum Basidiomycota; class Atractiellomycetes; order Atractiellales; family Hoehnelomycetaceae; genus Atractiella; species Atractiella rhizophila. The sequence continues at coordinate 17,554 of MU271725.1, forward strand.
CTTTGTTTCGTTCCCTCCGTCAACCAGACAAAGATACTCCTGAGGGAAATGGCTACTCTTTGCGCCTCCGATATCGAACAAGGACCATTGTACAAGATATCCCCCCAGGAGATGTCTGGTATGGCGGAGTATGTGACAGACTCTGACCTTTCCGAAAGTTTACGCCAGGGGATTGGGGTTCTTCATAACGGTCTGCAAACCTACGAGCGCCGCCTGGTCCTGGAGCTCTTCCAATCCGGTGTCATCCGTGTTTTGTTTCTTTCAAAAGACGATGCTTGGAATCTGCCGAATATCAGTGCAGATAAAGTCATGTTGCTCGGAGCTCAGTTTTGGGTCGAAGATGTTGGATCAGGCCGACGACTGCTCGACTACTCCCTCCCTGATCTCTTACACCTGCAATCCTTCGCTCGCAGTCCAATGAGGTCCGAATTCATTGTGTTCTGTCAATCGGAGCAGGCAGAGATTTACTCACGCTTCCTGCTCGAAGGCCTACCACTGGAATCTGAAATGGAGCTGAAAGGTGTATTCATGGACGACATCCTTAGACACTTAGATTCGGGGATGCTCAATGCTCAAGACGTGTTGGATTACGTTTCATGGACCTTCATTGCGCTTCGGTTGCCACGTAACCCTTCTTACTACTTTCCTCATAACGACGAGTTTGGGAAAGACAAGACGGATGAGTGGTTGCTCGCACGCTTCGTGGATAACATCATCAACGAGCTGCGACAGGTAGGACTCGTGCGAGTCACTTCGACATCTTCAACGTCTGTTCCTACACTCCAACTGACAGTGTTTGGACGTGCAATGCTCTCGCGGAACACTTCCTTTGACGACGTGAAAAAGCTTCGCTTCTCGCCTCCGGCCGAACTCTTATCTGCCCTTCCAGAATCCCATGAGACAGCTTTCGATCCTGTCCACTTGCCCAATTTGAAGAAACTGTACCAACGTTTGTCTCGGTCTTTCAAAGACCTAATCTCCATCCCAGAAGGACAAGGGGACGAAGGATTTGCGAAGGTTGAGCGGCCGATTCTCCTCTTATCCTACGCATCGGCAGGGCGAATTCCAAACGTCGAAAGACTCGAGGAGCTACAGAGCGAGCTCTTAATCCAGTGCCTTGAGCGGATGTTGAGAAAAGTGCCTTTTGTTTGACCCACTCTCTCGAGAAAAAAGGGGTTGTGTCATAAAAGTTTGCTTCCCTGATCCATAATTTAGCTGCAATGCAATGCTATACGATGTACTGTTTCAACACCTGCAACCTTTCGCCCGCTTCCCGCAGAGTCTTCAGATCCTTACAGAACGCGAAACGGAGATACTTCTCTCCAATGCTCCAATGGGACCTTGGATCCATCCAACCGTCAGTTCAGTTTATGTGGATTGTAGCGAAGGTTGAATAAAGGAGGGACGCACTTATCGAAGAAAGCGGAGACGGGGATGCTGACAACCTTTGCTGTCTCCTGCTCGTCCACCACGCTCAGTATGCCCCGCAGCTGGAGAAAAGAGCGACGAAGGACTCACGGAGACAAACCACGCGGCTTTGAAATCGTGCGCGAACGGCGCGAGCTGTTTCGTCCACCCACTGTCAGCATGTTTCCTCCGCTTCGGGCGGAAGGGGGAGGTTTGGGAGTTGGGAGAGGACGAACCATGTCGGGGACGACAAAGTCGTCCGGAATCTTGAGCCGTCTACCTCGCAACGAGCATCAATCAGTCCTCAATATGTAGCGCTACCGGAACCAAAAGAACGCACTCAACATTAACGAGAACGAAATAACTCCCTTCAGGCACAGTATACGGTAGCCCAAGCTTATCCAGAGCCTCACGCAACACCTCCAACCTCTCCTCATACTCCTTCCGTTGCTGATCCCAGAAACCCCTTCCGGACGCCTCCTCCAATGCTCCAGCCACCGCTTCCTGGAGGGGAGAGTTGGTGACGAACACTATCCTTGTGGATGCTGCGAGGGTCGGTCGGATGAGGTGGGAGGGCCCAACGGCCCAGCCGACGCGCCAGCCGGTGGAGGAGAAGGATTTGCCCTGTTTTCTTCTTCTTTAGCGCGGTATAAGGAGAAAAAGGAGGAGGGAGGGAGACGAACTGCGGATCCGATGGTGATTGTACGGTCCCAGAAGTTCTTGAGAGCTGCTATTCGGACGTGTTGAGATCCGTTCAGGGCGAGACAGTCGTACTATTTCATCGTGCATCGACATTGATGGCCTGTTCACTGAAAAGGAAGTTTGTTGGAGACTTACAACTTCGTCACTCATGATCAATAGGTTGTGCTCTTCTGCAATGTCTCCAATTTGAATCAATTCTTCCTCCGTAAACACCTTTCCTATCCTTCAACCATCAACCATCAACCATAACAAGTCATCACTTCCTCTCTCGCAATGAAAGAACACTAATAACTCACGGGTTATGAGGTGTATTCAAGAAACTATCCGCAACCAATCAAAGGAGGGATCAGAGCGTGCCACTCAGTCGAATAAAAAGAGAAAGTACGCACATGAACTTTGTTTTCGGGGTGATGGCCCTCCTCAGTTCGTCGGGGTCAATCTTCCACTCTCTGGAGGAGACTGTTTCTTTGCTAGCATTTGGCGGAGGGTGGAGGGGGACGAAGACGGGGACGCCTGTTTTTTTTTGGTTGGTCAATATTGCGAATTTTTGGATGGAGGAAAGAAAGGAGGGAGGAAGACCTTGGTTGAATGTCGTGTTGCAGATGTACTGTTTTCTACCTTGTCAGCGTTCTTTCATAGAGTTGGAAGAGAGGTATGGACCTGATCGACTGTGGGCATGTTTCGTTAGATGGCTCGAGAGGAGGAAGAGAGGGAGGAACGGACAGTATGGTTCAAACATTATCACTTCGTCTCCCGGCTGGAGGAATGCGCCTATCCATCAAACGGACCAAATGCAATCAGTTTCCTTTCAAATACGATGAAACAAGCGAGCAAAGGAGCAGTATCGCACATTCGACAGCATAAATGCCATTATTAGCTCCAGCAGTAACGAGGATCTCCTTCGTCTCGTCCAACCTCCTCCCAAAGCTCTCGCTCAAATACTCCGCCAAAGCCTTCCTCAACCGAATCCTTCCCATAGGATGCGAATAATGGTTAGCCTCCACGACCTCTAGGGCCTCTTTCGCTTTCTCGCGGACGAAAGGCGGAGGGAGCCAGTTCATGAATCCCTGTCCAAGGTTGAGGGAGTCTTTGGGGACGTATCCCGAGGCTGGGGAGAAGATGGACCAGACGTCGAGCTGCGAGACTTCGCGTTCGATGCGCGAGCTGATGGGGAACTTGAAGGGGTGCGCTGCCACGCCGTTTGCGTTCGCTTTGGCGGTGGAAGAGGACATCCTGACGATAACGAGCTTCTGTTTGAGGCTTGTGGGCGGAGGAGTGCGGTGGATGCTGGAGGGGACAGCCTGAGAGGCATGTGGAGGGCGATGCGACGACCTTTTATGTGTGGATGACTGAGAAGAGGTTTAGGCAGAGATATAGCAACACGCGATTTTGGCTGCCGATAACGCGACTTGAAGGATATTTCAAAAAAAAACCACGTGACTAATTTTCGTACGCATAGCGGGAACACGGGATGGCCGTCCGGGCGACACGAATTTTGGGAACTGAAAGTGAACAACCAACTTCTTCTTCCACGCCACGCCACAAGCTATATACCTCAGTCATTCGATCAGTACTGTAAATACTTAACACTAAAAGGCCAACAGCAGAATAGGGAAGGATGCGGTTCCCGCCCTCGCTCATCTTCTACCTCTTTTTCTCCACCCTCCACACCTTCCACGCCCACCGCTCCGCCTCCCGCTTCTCCTACCGCGTGCTCACCCTCCTCCCTACCCTCCACTACGCCATACTCACCGCACTCGCCCTCCCCATCTTGTTGTGGAAGCTGTGGAAGGGACGGAGGTGGAGTGAGTGGAAGGTTCCCTTGTTGGTTGGTGTGATTAGTGCCGCGATGAGACATGCGGAATTGGTCACTGGGGTCGAGGAAGTGGAAATTGGGTTGATTGTGGCTTTACGGGTGAGTTCAGTTTCTCTCCAGTTCGCACACCAAAGAAGGAGGGAGGGAGAGAGATTTTCTTCATTCGTTCTTTCAGCTTTAGTCTCCTGTATTCCTCTCATCGCTTCAGCCTTTCCATATGTCTACGTGTCAGGTACTGCACCTTTGCTGCTCCCTGCGCGGAGTTGTCGTTGCTGAGCACTCCGAGAATCCGCCAGTCCGCATCCACTCTATATTCTGTGTTGGCGCACATGAATGTGAACAAACAACATGCAATGTGCTGTCATGGGAACTCGTCCTGGACCAGTTTTCCCACCTCCTTCGATTCGGAGGGGAAGCAATGGCTGATGAGAAACTCTTGCCCGAGTTTCTTAGACGAGCGAACTTGAGAACGGTCACTACTATTAGACTGGCCTCAACCGCTTGTTTCTTCTGCGCCAATATATAACCTTGCTAAATGAGGATTTGTTCCGTGGAGAGAAATGGAAGCCACTCGAACAGTTCGTGGCTGATTATGTCCCTGCTGTGTTCATCCAAATCCAATGGAGCATCCATGGTTTCAATGTTTACGCCTGAGGCGAGGTTATGAGGCCCAGTCGGCCCCTTCTGGTTCTGGAGGATCGTCGGTGGATCGTTTGAAAGAGTAGAGTACGACGAGTGAAGGATCATAATTTCACTAAGGAGAACTCGTTGATATTTGAAGAGAGGCAATCTAGCGTTTTTTGAGACAGTTAGCTTTGGTATCCTTCACTTGATTTTGTTTTCGTTAGTAACATGTGTCGATCATCAAGTTGTCCAGAGACCTTTTCATTCCTTGTCTTCCCTGTCCAAGACTTGCGGCTGCATGCGTTGTGTCAAAAGTATCAGTTAGTGGATTACTTTTCTTTCCGTGGCAGCGATTTGTGTTCGCAGAGTGGATGTATTGGCTTTGACACGAAAGACTGCATCTCGGAAAGATGGCCCTTTGTAGCTGTCCGAAGAGAAAGTGATGGTTACCTGTGGCGAGTCCTATCCTCACGGTTGGACCGATGTGCAACAAGGTCGGGAAGGTGAAGGCGAATTTATCCATCCGAAGGAGTGGAGCAAAACAGATATCGTCTTTGTCCTCCGAATGATAGAGTGGCTTCATGGCACGACGCAACAACGTTCCGGATTCAAGATACATGTTGACCTTGTCGAGGCTTAGTGGCCCCTCGTCTGTTCCCTTGGGTCTGACTCAGCTTCAAGCTTTTCATTCAGAAGTGATCAGTCCATTGACTACTTGAACACTGTCAAGGAGTCAGATCCTATGGGAACATCGCTGCATTAATGTCTGATGGACGTCTCTCTGTTTCAAAATTTCATGTGACTGGCCTATCCTTTCTTTTCTTATTTCAACAGTTTACTGAGTTTAGCAGACGTGGAACCTTCATACGAGTTAGGTCATCCATTTAGGACCTAGTTTTTCACACAAACTTGGGTTTGAACCGTTTTATTTGCTATTACAATTCGGAATCCTAGTCGGAGTACATCGAAGGCTGGTGCGCTTTCTGCCATTCAATGGTCGAGGCGCACAGACATAGTTCTTTCAGCCCAAGCACCAGTCTGAAAGATCGCCAGTCTGTCACAGCCACAAACGGCGCAATTTCACTTTGGTAAAATGGCGACCGACTTTCAATAGAATCATTAATAACTGTGTTTGCTGAAGCCTTTTCGAACATTCGTTCTTTCGGATAGCGCATTGATTGATTTCCGAACCATCGGCGCCATTTGATCACTTATTTGTTGGCATTGACCTGCCAAAATGAAGGGCGTAGAAATGCATGATTTCAGAGTTTGTTAACGGTCTGTTTAGGTACTTATATTCCCGCCTTTATTCCAATACCTCAACACTCGCTTGTCCTCCAGCCAACCTTCCCTCTCACAAATCCGCCTACAAGCCATCGTCTCCCTTCTTTTCTCTATTACAACAGTTTATCTTGGCTCGTCAGCAGGTAGCCCCTCAGGATTCCTCCGATGGCTCGTCTTTGGCACCCTTGGGGAGTTTGCGATAATGATGCTCGAGAGAGAATGGGTACGCAACGGCGGATCCTTCCAAGTTTCAAACGGACAAAACGGCGGCAAAAGTTGGTGGGAGCTCCTGGCCAAATCCGCACCAGCTTCTTTGGCAGTATCCGCCCTCCTCACATACCCTTACACGGAGCGGAGTTCGCCTCTCGATCCCGATTACCGATTCCTCACCACTGGCGGCGCGTATTATTACAACAATTGGTGGTTCGCAGGCGTCGCTTCCGCTTATGGAATCACAGCTTTCTTTGACACTATATCTTTCTTTTACCTCCTGTCTACCCCGTCTGTCTCCCTATCCGCGGATGGAATGTTCAATTTCCTCTCCGTTGGAGGACTCTTCAAAATGGTCATTCAGCTTGCTCTGGACCAACAAATCGTGGGAAGGTTGGGATGGATGGGAGGCGGACGGACGATGGGGAAGGGTAGAGGGAATACGGAGGTGTGGTGCTTTGTCGTCGTCTTCGCTTTTCTTGCGGTGTGGGCGACGTCGAATGGATGGATTTGGAAGGAGGGAGATGGAGGCTCGAATGCTTGGAGCCCACAGGAAGAGATGAAGTCTATACCGATGCATAGCAAGAACCCATCGAACGATTTCGGGCCAGGAAGCGGAAATGAGAGGCCGTCAACACCTTCATCTCCTTCAGCACATTTCACTTCCAGTCCAGCCTTCAATCAGGCTGTCAGGTATCTTAGACTTTCGCTTTTGCCTTTGGGGCTCTTTCTATTATTGTTACTACAACCCTCACAACCTGATGAGCCGCGGACTGTGGACATAGTGGTACGTTGGTCAGCCTCTCTCCATTTTCGGATTCTGAAGCGATACATTAGATGTCTTACTTTGACGAGCCAATACATGGGCTCTTAATTTCTGTACAAACGTTCTATTCCAGTCGAGCTTTCACAGATCGGAAGCCTCGGCTCATAATTTATGTCAAGAATGACGAATTAGCTAAATCTGAGGAGCGGTTAAGGAACTTTAAGGAGGAGACTGGGGCCAACCACGTTGTCACTGGATTGGCGAATTGGGGCAGAGAAAGTGGGGTTCGTTGTCCCTTGACCTTTTCCTAGCGTTTCTCCCTCGTTGCCCTAGGACGTGATTTGTTTGGCTGATGCGTGACGTAGACCTATTTACGACACATTATAATCAATTACAATACGACAAGAGAAAGTGTCGAGGGACATCGACGGTGTGATGGAATCTGTGCGCAACCTCCTTTTCTGGTTCCCTTTCGGCCGCTTAACTTTGGATGCACAGCGTGTCCACTAGGTTTAGCGACACATACGCTCTTGTATTGTTCCTTGTATTCGTTCAGCTTCGATTGGTGACCCTTCCCTAGCATTCAACCTCACTTGAGTTGGGAGCGCCTAGCGGTCACTAGATACGAGCTTCTTGGTCAGTTTGCTTTGTTTTTGTATTTCGCTAGCTCGCTCTAAGCCTAGAGCGCTAATGCAACAGAGGACCACACCGGCTTTATGACGGGAACTGTGTGGCTGCGAAGCGATTGTGGAAAGGATGGAAGGGGAAACGGGGAGTTCCCTAGAATGGCTCAGATCTACACAATGTTCCGGGAAGAGGTGCGCGATACTGGGGTTCGGCACTAGTTCCTGTAGAGACTGAAATCTTGCTCAGCCTTGTCCTCCGACGAATCAGCTGGCAACTTATTCGGGACAGTTCTTCGCCAGTCGGCGGAGGATCCGAGAGAACAAATGGAGTGCCTATAAAGAGCTGGATGACCTACTGGAGGTAGGTGAACTTGCTGAATTAGAACCCCGCTGACACCTTTTGCAGGCTCCAGCAGGCCACCCGATATATCAAGAAGGTGACTGGTGGAAGTATCACGGGGAGCCAGGGCCAACAAATCCGTACTTGGTGCTATTCTTTTCTCTTTTAGGGAACTCGTTGCTTACGTTTTGTTTGTTATTTAAGGGACACGCGGTGGAGCGCAGGCAAGTCTTCCGCGACCTAGAGATGCATCCTAACCTGCTTCCAGTTGGCCCACGATCTTCAATTGTATTGACCCGACTATGGCGGAGCGCTGTTTCGATAGCGACTGGATTGCCCGTAGAAGAGACTGTCAATGCTATGATGTGGATCCATAATCACCAAGTGGACACCCGAATCGAATACCTGCATTCGCTAGCGGTGGGTCCGCTCCCCATGTTGATTTCCACGTCAAATCAAGGCGTCATCTAATATCGTCATCTCTTTGCCACGCTATGACCCTAGCCTCACTCTGGCAATTGGTAGTCTTCCAACTCTCTCAGTTTCTGGCTGTTAATGATGCAATTGGCGCGCTCGGGTGGGACTTGATCGATCTAGCCCCTTTGGTTGCGCCACATCCAAAAAGAGTCAATAGATGAATGCAAACAAAATGAAATTGCCGAGTTGACGGTCATTTTTACGGTTTGACGAAAGCTTGAACAACTTGTCTTCCGCATCCCTAGGTTTGAACACTTTGGTCAAATCTTCTTTGCAGCGGATTTGGGGCCAGTTCCACGTCGTGGAATGAGAATGACACCCAGATAACCTTGCGCTTGAGCCTACAGTCTGTCACCGGAGCGCTGGGAGTGACAGGTTTGGGAACATTTCCATTTCCCTCTGGCTTCGACTCCATAAAAGGAGCTCAGTGTCAACTTCGCATCAGGGGCTGCTCATTTCAAATCTTCATCTTGTATCTTCATTTTGCAGGGAGTTTCAGTGTCATCAGTCTTTGGTAAACATGAATGCAACAGAGGAAGTATACGTGTGGAGGAAGGCATCAAGCAAGCTTTACTCCCTGGCAGATTTTAACATCCTTCACGGGTCTAGCTCTCCTGAAGAGATTGTAGTGATTGGTCAGTACGTCACTCTACTCCTGCAGCTGCGAATGACCATTCTTCAGTTTTCCCAGCAGGTTTGTGAGCTGCACAAAGCACTACTACTAACACAACGTCCCCGTTAGCTTCGTATCAAAGGGTATTAGACATGAACGGAGTAGAGTACTTTCCTTCTTCGAGCGATGGACTGGTGTGGCTTCGAGGTGAGTAATTGGGTTATTTACTTTCAATCCATCCGATTGCCTTTGCCCTTGCGCGCCCCTATTTCCGGTCTCCGGTAATGGCTGAATTAACCAGATCTTTTGTGCTTTTAGGTCAATCGTGGGTTTTCCAACTTCCCAAGAACCACGCGAACTTAATCTGATGAACATCGGTGAAGTTGTGTATGCCAAAATTTCGACATTCAAAACAAATGTGATTACCTCCTCTACCTCCTGCCTTTTTGTTATTGATGAGGGTGAATGCTTTAGACAAGCGTCCTGCTGTCATCAGAAAACATTTTATTTCTTGCAGACTCAGGGCGCAACTCGTCGGTGAGAACGACCCCATCAAAACGTGCTGCTTGTTGTGGGACAGTATGTGATTCCGGCTGCTTCAAGCATTCAAAATTCATCATTCAGTGCTTAAGCACTCAAGAACGCTTTCCTTTCCATTTCTGCTCTGGTTACCTTCCTCCGTCCCCATTTCTTTTCTCAGTTCTGCATACGTGCCCACGGAAGTATCGTGCCCTCACAAATGTCATTATCCATTCTTCTGCTTGTATCACCATCTTCTCTGGGTTACCTTGGAAGCGTCAATCGTGGACGTGGACTGATCAGATCCTTTGAAGTCCTTCGCGGCCCGCTTCAGGAGCTGAACTTGAAATAGCCACCAACTCCTATCTGGATATTTAAGTATTTGAGTATTTGCTCTTGCAGACCACTTCAGTCGGTCAGGATGGAGCACCCCTGTTCTGAGAATGATGCACTAGCTGCGCCGTTTCTCCAGCTTTGATTACAACCTGCCAGACTTTTGGATGACCTGCATTTCAGTAGAGCTTCATGCTGCTGACTAACTGCGTGAAAATCACAACCTCGTTTTTGCCATAAGTCTCAGGATCAAGGTCAGGAGCTGCCAATGAACCTCGGTGGAAACAGATCAAGCTCTCTCCCACTTGCTCTCAATTTCCATGACAGACACGGGGTTTCCCGCCTGTCCCCCTTTGGTGAACCTCCGCCCTCTCGTCCGAGATGTGAATGGCCCCTTACCTTCTCATCGTAATCCGTCCAGTCCCCTTCGTCCTCCTCAATCTCAAATTCGAACTTTGTACCACTCTCATTGCCCTCGCAGAGCCAGGTTCCCTATCCAATCAGATTGTTTCTTAGCATTCCTCTGGAGAAGAGACAACGAACCTTTGGAACGAAACTCGTGAACTCGCATCCTCTACATTCTACAACAAGGAGGGGAGAGAACTTTTGGCCTTCGGAGGATTCGAAAGAATAACTGGCAGTTGGAGGAAGAGAAGAATCGAAGGCTGGCAGGCGCCATCAAGAACCATTCAGGCGTGCTGATCTGAATTGGAGATAGAGCAGAACGCACTAGCAGACGACTCGCGTTTGCAGAAGCCACACTTCCAAACAAAGTTGGCCGTTCCTCTGGATCCTGTCAAAGGACGCTCTTCCTGGTTGACGCATCATCAGTAGTTTTCCAGGAAAAGAGTGAAATACGAACATTCCTCGCGATCGCTATCGGTTTTGGGTGAGGTTCATGGCAAGAATTACATGTTACCTATCTCAGCATGTAGACGATATCAGATGTAAGGATAAAACGTTACGAAACAACATACACCAAAGAACCACGTAAAAGATTCGGGTTCCTTTGGCCGCAAGGAAGTGACGTTTTCGAGAGTTGCTTTAATTAGGAGTTTGAGTTTCTGATCACAAATCACAATCAGAGTCGCTTCCAAGGTTCCAGTGGCCGTCAGAAAACACCTACAACCATTCTGATGATTGATTGGTTGCTGGACAAACGTCACGTGATCGATCAAAGTTGTTTTCGACGTAGTTTGAGACTACCCTAGAGTATTGCCTGTTACGTAACGAAGCGGTCGGAAATACTTCCGCTCAAACTGCCACGTAGCATCTCCAAAACTTTAAGACTGGCAACACGCCCTCAGTCTTCCCCATCTTCAAAGATACCAGCATCAAAGTGCCTTTAGAGGACGTCAGTACTTGTCTAAACAGGCATGAAGATGCAGCTGCCTCAGCTCCTTCTCCGCCTGCTTCCCCTCCTGCCACTCGCTTTCTCTCAAGTTCAGGTTCCCCTTGAGGCTCAAGGGTTGTCAGTCGAGCAAGCTGAAGCTATTCGGGATGCAGGTGAAAGTGTGCAATTCGAGGTTCGTGCGCTTGTCCCCAATAGTAAAATTCAACTGAGACAGTTTGTGGCATAGTCGGACATCTCACGTCTCATGCGAGTTGTCGTCTCCCATTTGTACCACGACAGAGATGTCTTCCTCCGAGAACTAGTCTCAAACGCAGGAGACGCTTTAGAGAAGTTGAGAGTGGTGTCCTTGACCGAACCGAAGGTTATGGACGGCGCTGGAGAGCTTAATGTTACGATTAG
>MU271726.1:0-28937 GCA_021432655.1 Atractiella rhizophila
ACAAAGGAACCTCTGACTTCTTGTTCTTGATGAGCCAGCCGACCTGGCCTGGTTGACTAAAAAGATCCTACATAAATTGCACAGCTATAGAAATCTGGAGCCACGTTAGGAGACGTGTTGGCGTACGAAGACGGGAACACTCCTTCAGGTCTGCCGCACGTCTTCCCGTCCCGTCAAAAATGCATGCGGTTTGAGACGTGTTTCTGAGCTCTACGCACGCCAAAAAAGACGGGAACGAAGTACGGGTTCTGGACCCGCCACGTCCCGTTGTGCATCCTGGGGAGGAACGTTCATTCCGCCCTCAAGCGTTGCATCTCGCTTTGTTCCCTCAACGAATCCCCTATCCATTATCATGCTCATTCTCATGCACATAACGAGGCAGTCGACAGTGTGTGCTTCTCGCCCCTGTTCAGTGTCTCCGAGTGCTTTTGTGGGAATAGAATATGATTATGACTGGTGTTGGGTTGGTGCAATCTCATTCTTACTTCAGTGACTGAAATCAGCCCCCTACAAATGCTGCGCTTGTGCACCCGTCGTCAGTCGAGTGTTTCTCGCTAAAACATCTCGTATGCACTCGAGTAAGTCCCTGTCGCTACACGACGCCTACACTTCTTTCTCCACCAGCCCTCCGCCCCTTCCTAATCAGCCCTCCATCTGCCTGCCTAATGTCGTTGCCGTAGTTGTCGTCCCTCTGTAGCTCCCGCTGTCGCAGCCGCTTATCAGGTCTCAAGCGGGAAAGTGGAAGTTGGTCATGTCGCGATAGAGGAACGTCCGTGAATCGGTGGGAGGGGAAGTGATTAAGATTTTGATTGTGTCTCGGCGGATCCAAGGGATGGACGGTCGCTGTGTAACATGATTTGATGGATGTAAAGGTTTGTAATAGATTTGATTCGAAGTGTGACGGAACGTGGATTTAGGATTTTGATCCAAGTTGTTGAAGAGATCTGAGGTCGGCTTTGATGGAACCGATCAAGGAAAATGACTGAGGAAAGGGTTGGATTTAGGATTTTGATCCAAATTGAAGAGATCGGAGGCAGATTTTTATGTTTGGATGCAGAAAATGAGGTGTCATTAAGTAACAGGGACAACGTGTTAAAGTTCAGGTGCCGACATATCTGGTAGTTACCACGATGCGACCGGCCATTTCAAAGAATAATTTGGATCAAACGATCAAAGAGGTTTTCCTCGGTCATTTTGCTGGGTGAGATGGATCAAACGCATACGAGTTCAAACTGTTATTTTCATGAAAGAACAGAACGGATGAAAGTGAGGTGACCGGAGCAATTACGCCTCCTACTTTAAATTTCGGGGAGCATTCACGTCCCCTAGTATCAATATCGTGGTGTATGCTGAAGTTTTCTTTTTACTTCCAATTACGCCTTCTCATTATTCAGCACCTTTCTCTGATCAAAGCGAATTGCCCTGCGAGTGCGAGACCACATTCTCATTGGTTGGTCTCGCACGTCGCAGCCTCGCTCCCATGCTGGCTTCCTCTGCGTCTGACGAACTGGACGCGATGGGGTGAAGAAGGATGATTCGGCAGGAGCGAGAACGTGGTGGGGTCCTAATGGCTCCGCCTCCGTCACCAAGGACGACTAAACGCAATATGCTGGCAGGCGAATTTAGCCAAGTTCTGTGGCAGATTCTAATCACGGAGAGGCAGGCGAGGAGAAGAAATGGATCTTATAACCGGGGGGGATTGGGCAGAGGCCATCAAGGGTACAATCTGCGTAAGCCCGAACAGTGCCTTGCAAGTGACGGCAATAACACTGAAGCGACTGTAGGAGACGTGAGCCAAACTGAGATTTTGGGAACTACTGCCCCTACTCCTGGACAAGATATTAGAGACACCGAAGATCGATTAGATCCTGCTCGCGCCTGAACCGAAAAATCGTTCCTGTGGAATAGAGGGAGACGACTGACGGACATTTGATACAGAAAAATAGGAGTGCCGAACAAGCTGCAGTCATCACAGAGAAAGGAGTTAAGTTTGAGTATGAGTGGTTTGTAATCTCGGGACTTATCAATCATACTCTTAGACATCCCAACTCCATTACACCCTTCTGCCAACTCGTGAGGTTTGTTCCTTTCAGCGGCTCTCGTTCTTCCAGAAAACCAAGTTCTGTCCTAGTACTGAGTCGCGCGCGGCGATCACCAAACTCATCGACCAATCGCTCTCGCAAGCTCACTCAGAGCTCCCCTTTCAACACTCTTTGATCGCATCCTCTCTTCGCATACTCTCCTTTTCATCAACCCCACCAACCCAAGAACACATTCACTACCACAACCACACCTACTAAAGCCAATACATGACCTTCTTGAACTAGATGGAACCGGAGGGCGGTCAGATGAGTAACGACGCCTTGCTAGACATGAACTTGGGTCTCTCTATCTTTGTTCCTGAAACTCCCGATCGACACATCGTTTTCTCAACGAACTTTCAGTCTTGGCCAATGGCACCAACATCATTTTGAAGTTTGAGAGTAGCAATTGTGAGCAACAGAATATATAAAGGATGAATGAGAACAGATGCTTCCTAAAAAAATGATCGTATGCGAGGGAAAGAAGGAGTTCGTGTGGCCACGACCTTGCTCTCATCGGAGCAGAAATAGAAAACTCCATTTTACACGCAGTAATAGGCGTACATCCTGCAGATGTATCAAGAATGACCGTTTTCATCCAAGCCTACCATGAGAACTTCCGTTTGAATTGGGGGTAGTTTCGTCCTCCACCGAAATAACCTTGTCCATCAGGTGATGACGGATCGATCCAACGTATCTCAATGGCCGATAACTCGCTGACCCACTTTCTCATATAAGGCATAGGAAGTATGCTACAGCGTCGAAATTGCAAGCCATAACTCCTCAACGGGAATTAGTGGGAAAAAATGCATCGTGTTTATCCTGGCTTCCAATTTATGTATACAGTGATGCCTTGTTAGCAAGGAAGGATTGCTCACATTTTTATCTTTGTCATGGATCTTGAGCCCCAAACAGATGAGAAAACTGCGGATGCACTCGAAAAGACCTTCACAGGTTTCCAACCTCCAGCATTCCAGTCTCCCTCAATAGCACTCTTTCCTCATGATGTCAATCAACCCCAAACTTCAGGGGAGAGAACTGAATGGGCTACTGGTATCTGGCATGCTAGATTGGAACCACTTGAGAGGGCTAAGGGAGAAGAAGTTCTGGGTATGATAAATCTTGTCCCTGGAGTAGATGAGAGGGATTGGATCCTAGCTAAGGTATGTCTTGCAGTATCAAGATCGACAATGATTTATATTGGTGACCTAGAATGTCTGTCGTTGCATGTCAAATGAGCGATAACGTGAATGACAACAGAGCCTGTTGATGCTACCTGCTTGTGATTTGCAGATGTTACCACTTGTGTAATCGCCGATTTCAGATCCAAGATGAAATACATTCTGGCCTATCTGGATCTATAACGTTGATCGGTGCTGGAAAAAGGATTGCTCGTCGAGTTTTTGGTTTGCGAATTAGAAAGGTGGAATGAGATGAATCTCGTGTTAGGATGGACAACTCACGCACCCACCTCACTTCAGCGTTCTATAGGCATCCATTGGAGTATTATTTACGTCGATGGCCGATAATTGGGCCTGGCAATCTCGAGTGGGCGATGACGCACGCCGCAACAGAGCAAACTGATGTCAAGATCTTCGATCGACTACAATATGCTAGTCTATTCAACAATACGATAACTGCCCCAAAGTTGTTCTTTCGCACTAGCTTTTCCGCAGTACGGCCAAACCGTCCTACTGCGAAAATATGAAAGCATCCTGATGCGCGATGAATTGAATCCTTCAAATGAACGACATCAACTTGCCTTCTTTTTTTTTCGAAAATGGATGTATGACCCCCGCCTATCCACAATGCAGACATCAGACGTTAAAGTTTACTTCTTTGTCCGCTGCTGTTTATTGGCCATTCAAGATCTGAATGATTCATATTACCGCTGATGTACATCGCGCATCAACCACGCATGGATAAGGACCCCAGTAATCTAATTGAACAATGGCTGAGTATAAAAGACCATACCCTGGAGCTCGTCAAAAGCCGCCCTTCTTCCTCTAGGTCAGCTCTTCAGGTGGACAAACTGCCGCTGGTCTTTGGTTTGTTCGTCTCTCTTCACATTCAACGGCCGTCAGTCGTGTATTAACGACAGAAGATGGCTAATATTAATGGGGCATGCTTTTGCAGAGAAATGATCCCGTTCAGCATTGTTTCCATTCTGACGGTCATATTCAAAATCTCCGACTGGACCACGAGCCACATCACGCACCAACAAGAACAGCAGGAGCAAATGCTCAAAAAGCAAGAGCATCTGCTTCGAGAGCGGCTCAAGCAAGAACAACTGCTCAAGGCCTCCTACTGGATTCTACTAGTACTCCTTGCACTGCTGTTTTGTTTTCCTGGCGGCCGTGCTAAACCCTTTGACAGGTGGTATGCAGAGATATTGTAAGGGGAGAATGGGTGTGTGGAGGATAGTGAGTTCCCTTATTATTCGATTTCTTCGACTTAACAGACGAGAATTTTAGAGGGTTGAGAAGCAGAAAGAGGAAGAGGAACCTGGGTTTTGGTCAAGCGTTACGCGTTAGGGCACGGGGTCTGTGTTGATTTTATGCATACACCAGATGTTAAAGTTTACTCCTTTGTTCTCCGCTGTTTATCGGTCATTCGAGGCTCTATTTAGGTCTTTACTCTATTTAGGTCTTTACGGAGGCGAAGGGCAATCGAGGTGGCCATGAGAGCGCTAATGGTAGTAACCGGTCAAAACCGGCGATAAATTTTCAGTTGCACGCGAGTCACGTAGACTTCACGGCAATAAAAAGAAGTCATCTCAGTCTTTTGTTGCAGCAACAATGCAAGTTATCCAGGTCCTTGTTTTCTTTGTGGTGCTCGCTGGACGAATCTACGATGTCCACTACGATGCCCAATCTCACAAAAATGTGTGGGCGTCATATCCCATCCTGCTTGCCACCAAGATAATTGTGGCCACATCTATTTTGGCTTTGCGATTGTGGGCTCTGCGACATCCTGAACGACGCCAGTGGACTTTGGCTGTGTCCACCTTCGATTGTGCGAATATTCCTCACGGAGTGACTAACATCTGGATCCTCATTGTGTTTCTGCCCTTCTTTTTTTTCAATGACCCGATGTGAGTTTTTCTCTTGTTTTTGAGTGGGTATTGAACGCTAGTCGCCATCAGCACGTTGTCTCTGAAGGAAGGAGACATTCCAGGACGTTTCATCACATCCGAGACACATTTCAACGAAGTTGGACAGGCGACGCTGGTGGAAGAAGAATTGCCTGAAGAGCTGTCCGAAGAAGAGGTGGGAGAGTCCGAAGAAGAGGTGGGAAAGATGTTGTCTCCGAAGAAGACGAAGACGAAGAGGAGGCGAAAGCCACGCTGTAGTGAGTGTCATGGAAGCGGCCATAACAAGCGGGGATGTCCTAGTTTACGTGCTGCTGCTTCCAACTCCTCCCACGTCTCCACATAGAGAGCTTTTGTTACATCCATTTCAATACTTCTCGTTTTTCTTATGGGTATTGTCTAACCAACCAACCAATATCGTAGTTTAGTATTTAGAACAGTGGACCACTTTCCATAAAAAAAATGCAGCCTGTGTGGAAATCAATTTAAATTCTGACTGACTAGAATTCAGGCAAATTTATAGGCAGGTATAACCTTCCATCGACATCCATGATGGATTCTTTACAACAGTGTTCTTAGTAAGAGGAGCAATGGAGAGGTCGTTATCAGTGGCTGTCAGTCGATAAACCTTCATTTTCTGGGAGCTCACATCTGATTGCGGCGCAAACATTTAGGCCTGGCGCTGACTTGCGATCCTAAATATGGTTGGGAACGCTGGAATAGTTGGCAGGTTTGTGCTTTCTAGAATTGATATCCTTCCTGAGGTTAGTTGGTCACTGTGCTTTGTAGACTTTCAACGATATTCTTTGATCATTCTCTTGACCTGAGAAGAGGATCCGTTTGGCTTGTTCATCTGACCCTCTTGATCACATCCTCTCCTCTCCTTCTACCCCCGTCCACTCCCTATTGTTGATCCATCAGACCATCCCCTCCTTCTATCGCAGCTTTCTCTCCATCTTAGCCCTCTCCCACGGACCCTGGACTTTCCCGCCCCTGCATCTCTAATATGGATATCCCCTTTGCGTCCGAGGTCCTTCTCTACGCATACGCGGAACTGTCTCAGGACGTTAAAATTCTTCTTCAACAAAGCTGGACCTTGGCTCGTTTGGCGGCAAGTATTGGAGAAGGTGACAAATTTCAGGCTATAGTGGATGATGCAGACTCGGCGGTCTTCACCGCTGTCGACGTAGTTGCTCGTTCGGTTCTAGGCGAATACAACGCTTCAGCTGTTCGGCTGAACCCCGACTTTGCTCTCGACGAAATCTCCCGCTCTCGCTCTCCTTTAGCCGCTATCCGCCTCTTCAAGAAATCCCGACGCAGTAGCCCACGCCTCCTTGTCCCGTCTCCTTCTGGGGCTCAAAGCGGTCTCACTGCTGCTGATGAAGCGGTTCAGCTCTGGAGTGACATTTATGAAAGCATTCTGCCTCCTTCGATGGTCCTATCTTCGACGAACAGTGTTGGGGTCTAGGCCACCTCTTCACCTCTTCAGCGATTAGAAGTGCTCTCGCTCGCTATCCCAAGGGCAAGTCTCCCGGCATTGACGGTGTCCATACTCTCCTACTCGCCACTCTCTCATGCTCCTCTTCTGATGAGGAGAAGAAGAAATGCTCCCACCGGGTCCTTTTCTCTCGCTGACCACCTCTCCTCCCTATTTCGCCTGGTTGCTGCTACTCGTCGTACTCCTTCACGATGGGGTGAACAGGTCATGCCCTTCATCCCAAAAGGCAAGGATCGCCCTCCAACCGCTGCTGATAGCCGCCCCCTGTCCCTCTTTGTTATGTTTCGGTGTCTTTGGGAAATCCTTTTCCTTCCCGCCCTTTCCAGCGAGGATCCCTCAAGCTGGAATTTCACTCATATGGCCCAAGCTGGGTTCAAAAGAGGGTTCTCCTGCCTATCTAACCTCTTGATTGTCGACTCAGCCGCGAGAACCCGTCAGCGACCCATAGCGATTTTCCTGGACTTTGAACGTGCCTTCCCGTCAGTCCGTCACGACATTGCCGACGCTAACTTGAAGTCCCGCGGTGCTCCTTCAGCTATCCGCGAACTCGTTTGGCAGCTCTGCACGCACAATGCGTCAGCAACGATCATCGTGAACGGCCAGCGCCAGCCTCCCATCGCCATTCACCGCGGGTACCCACAGGGCGGTCCGATCATCCCCATGCTCTTCGATCTCTTCATCGACCCGCTTGTCTGTCTTCTCAACCCACTCCTCCCCCGCTCTATGCCTTCCCTTCACCTTCCTTCTCAGCCAACACCCTCACACTCCCCTCCTGCTCTCCCCTCTAACGCGTCCTCCCTTGTCTCTGCCCCCACCTTCGCCGATGATATTGCCTGCATTCCCGAAACCGTCGAGGAAGGCCAGGATCAGCTCGATTTGGTTAGCGACTGGTCTGATCGGAATGGAATGAAGCTCAACATCCCCAAATGCAAGGTTGTTGCTCCCTTCCCTGTCTCACTCATCGTCAATGGTCTTCAGCTCCAGCAGGTCACCTCTGCAAGGTACCTTGGCATGTCACGGGGTCCAGATGGTATTGATTTCGAAGGTTGGCTTTTGGAGAAGTCAGACAAGCAGGACAACTTCCTGAGGAGCCTCCAGGTTTGTGGAAATGCTTGGAATGAAGTGATCCGCCTTGCAATCTACCGCACCTTTATTCGGCCAATCTCAGACTATGGCGGCGGTCTTTTTCATTATTGGATTCTAGCCGACGAGCGCCGTCGCTCCTCATTCACCTGCAATGCCGGCGGCGTCCCGTCACTTCAAATCGGCTGCTTCTTGGATTGTAGGGGTTTCACAGGACCGATGGAAACTGGCCTCGTCCATGACAGGCTTACTCCCGCCTCGTGAACGCTTTCGTCAACTCGGAGCAAGTCTTACTGCCCACCTCCGCTCCCTTTCTCGCTTCAATCCTGCCTTCCCTTCCCTCTCGTCATCTCTCCCTGGACGGCTCCTCCTTCAACCTTCTGCATTGTTCCTCACATTCAGTCCTGTGAGCTATATGCTCGCTTTCTGACCGTGCAAGCAGACGAGGAGGCTAGCAACGCTACGTTCTCTCCCTTCAAACCTTCCTTCGCCGCGAACGGCTCCGCCTCCTCGGCTCAGTCGAGCTCATTGGTGGCTTAGGTTCCCTTGTCTCACCGGCTCAGAGGACGGCGTCCTTGGTTGACAGGGTACTCCTCATCCCCGACATCAATCTACGACGTTTGGCCATCAAGTGGCGCGCTGGTCGCTTCGGATTCAGCGGAACCTGCTCCTGTGGTCTCCCAGGGCGGCCATGTTCAATGTTTGATTGCATCTCTCGGTTTCTTCTCTTCTGTTGACTGCCCTTTTACGGATCTCTCCAAGTTCTCCTCAGTTCCTCTACTTTCTTTCCCCAATTCTTCAATCTTAGATTCTCTCATTGCTCATAGAGATAACTCATTTTCTTCCATTGCTTATCAAACCCTCCTTGTTTGGTCCAACCAATTTAGTTCATAACTGATCCGTAGTCATTCCTGCAAATTCACTCTTAACCCCCCTTGAAGTAATCAAGGAAAGAAACGGACTGTGGTAAGTCCCCACATACACTGGTGTACCCGTGATTACCCACGGGCGAACCCGAAAAGTGTTCTAGGTATTTCTCAAATAAATCGACATTGCCTGATACACTCTCGAGCACGCATAGTTCATTCGTATTACTTGGCAACTTTTCTAGAGATGAGGGTTCTTGTAGATCAACCTTTGTTGCTGCCGATGAGTCCAATCCAATCTGGGAAAACAGCATTGTCAACTCATCGAGTTCTTCGTCCGTCCTCTTCGTCTCCTGCTAGGCAATCAAAGTTTCTGGAAGCGGACAGAAATAGCAGGTCATTGATTCGGAATGTTGACTTTCAGCCACAGCCGCCTACACCCTTAAACCTACTCCTGGTGAGAGAGAAGCTTTAGAACATCCCCCCCATTTTCGTATCGTCTCTACAGCCCTAACCGCCACCACCTGGAATCTGCTAAAGGCGTTACAAAACTTGAAGTGTTGATAAGAGCATTAACACACGACACTACACGGTCCCCAAACATAGAGCTCCATTGACTATAGTCTGTACGGTCTGAAATATGATCACCCGGTAACAAAGAATATTGCCCCTCATGAAGAAGCAATTTCAAACACTTGTCTGTTCTAAAGCTCCTTTAGAGCATATCCCACAGGGAGATAGTCCCTGTGGCAACACTTTAGATTTGGGACACTTGCTGTGACTCAGTGGCCTGCACCGTATGACTTACAGGAAAGGGCATACTTGGACGATGCACCAGCAGCAGTAACCCTCCCTTTTTCGCTGTACTATACAATCCAAAGCAGTACTCCGTGCTCGCCTGAGTGACAACTCAGAATCGAGGGTAAACAAATTCATTTCACCATGAGCCTGAGGGCAAGCAAGGAGGCAAACGGACACGAGAAGCATGACGGAGATCAGGCTGTGCTCTGAAGCGACGCGCGTAGGCACACAGCAAGGGAGATGTGAAACTAAAGAGCATGGAACGAAGTAGAAATGGCTCAATCATGAAAATGAGGTCAAGAAAGCGCCAAGTCCATTTCCTGGCAGCGGTCATTGTGGCCCCCTTTCCTCTTCCCGTTTGAACTAGGGGCTGCATAGATGCCCATTCTACCGTGAGCCTTCTCCAGCTCGAGCTTTCAGGACCAGGATTTGCTGGTCGCACCGGGAAGTGGTTGACAGTAAAGTTGGGGGAAATCGAAAGCTAATGGTTGACGCATCCATGGTCGAATCTTCAAGAAGGAGTTGGTCTTCGGTTGCATGTGGAGAAGAGTCGCCGGGAGATCTGTCGTCATCTGGAATGAGCTGGATACTTTTCGTTGCAGTGTACGATGGATTGGGACCAAGCGACTCCAGAAGCCGTCCTTCCGACAAAGATGGCTCTCTGCGTCAAGTCAAAGCACCGGTAAGAGTGTTCTTGCCTTCGTCGTGGAGAACCTGAAGTCATGTGGCGAAAGCGTGTTTGCACTCCCTCTTCCGAATCACGTCTGGTTCGTTCACACTCTCGAGGTCATCCTTCACGTTGCTATTACATCAATCACAACGACATGCCTGCTCATCAGAGATTCATGTTCGTTTATCCCTCTTCTGGAAATGGTAAACTCACGGTGGATGCTTCTGGGAAGGTCCATATACTAGGGTAGGGGTGTGTGTAGGAGCTCATTGGTAGAATTATTTGACGGATCGTTGAGGCCCATAAGGGTTATTGCGATCCGCTGATCGAGAAATATCGTCAAACGGTGGTGGAGAACCAACAACTTTGTCGGGAAAACAATTATCTTGAAACGCAACTTTTGGAGCAACAGGCTAAGAATGCTTTTGCTAAGGCGGCGGCGCAGCGTTCGATCACAATGTCCACCTCTCAGAAAACGGTAGTCCCTTCGTCTGGTGGGTGTTGTAGGGAGAGAACCATGATTTGACAGTGATTATCTTCAGGGTCTTCCGTTTCGATAACGTCATGCTTATGGCGGCGTTCAGTTCTCAACATCGGGCACCTCATCTCATGGAGATAGTTTTGATGCAAGAAGAGCATAAGGCGACTCAGCAGGCGACGCAGAGCGGTGATGATACGGGCTATCTGCAACCTTTACCTCTAGGTCCGTTTTTTCTCCCCTCCTTCGCTTAACGCGACATAAAGCTAACATTGGAAGGCATTAATAGATTGTTGGGGAGTGTGCGCCTCATTCCTGCTCAATTCTCCAACTACCTTACTTTGCTCATGCGGTGCTTGCGATATGGTGGATAGAATGGTGCCCACCAGCCAAACCATTTGCAGCCGCCCCATCCCTTTCAACCAGCCTCCGGCAGAGAAACTTACTATTGGAAGAGCAAAAAACAATTACGTTTGCTTGGACGCCAAGATTATTTCTAATTTCCATTGCGCGATTTGGATAGATCTCCATGGGGACGTTTGGTTGAAGGATATGTCGTCGAATGGAACGTATGTAAGGGAGAGTAAAGTCGGGAACGGAATACTTACAATAGTCAAGCACGGGGATAAGATGACTGATGAGTACATAGATTAAACTCGGAAGTCACTCGGAAGGATATGGTGGACCTCCTTTTTACTTTCCCACCACTGCTGGTATTGACCATCTGCGATGTAGGTTTTCGTTGGCAAGACCCGAATGAACCTCTCCCTCAGGATCCCTTGGCATTCTGCGGAGCTATGTGGAGGAAGCATGATTTCATTAAGGCACTTGGAATGTCCGCAGCTCTCTTTCTTGCTATGTCGTCTCATATTTACTTTATTGTGACAGGGATTCTTTTGTGACAGGGATTCTTTTGTGAAGGTACATCGCGTGATCGAGCGTGGGACGAGCAATGTACGAGCCGTGAAGCACTTCAAGAAGTCGAGACTGAAGTCTGAAACGAGCAAAGGAATGTTTGAGAAAGAGATGGCGATTCTCGACGAGATTAACCATCCAAACGTCGTCAAGCTTATCGAATGCTTTGACGATGACAATGACCTTTGTCTGGTCCTTGAATACGTCAATGGGGGAGACCTCCTCAGTTATGTCTCAAAACGCGGAGGTTTATTGGAGGAAGACGCGAGGCAGATTGCCAAGATGCTCTTCCCAGCTATCGCTACCTTTCACTCCAAAAAGATTGTTCACCGGGATCTCAAGCCAGGTAGATTCTCATTACTCGTGGAATAAACCCTGTCGTGAAGATTGCAGATTTTGGCTTGTGAGGATGGTTCAGGAAAGCGAGTTGAGGACGACTTGGTACACCTCTCCTTGCTACCCTTTTTGACCCCGTTGCTGATAATGGATCTGTAAAGGTTGGCTCCAGAGGCCATCGCGAAGGAATTTGGTCAGTATACCGATAAATGTGATGCATGGGCTCTAGGCCTCGTCATCTTCTCCTGCATGATCAATGTCATTCCTTTCGACCGCGAAAACTCGAAAGTACCTCTTGCCACGCGTCTTGAAAGGCGTGTTCTAAAGTGGAAGGATTTGTCGGAGGGTACTTCTCCCGAATGTATGACAGATCTCATTGATACCTGTGAGTGTTAAAGTGATGTACAGGTTGCAACTTCCTCCATCGGCTATGCAGACAAAGGGTAGAGGAGCGGATGAGCGTTACAGAAGCTTGTCAACACCCCTGGATCCTGGAAGACGCGAATCTTCGAGTGTTGAAAACTGTACGACTAAACGTAATACATTACCTTCGGAGCGCTGGCTTCTGGTTGGGAAGCCTTGGAGTATCAGAGGTTGGGCATAGATCTGTCTGTGCTACCCACGGGCGAACCCGTAAAGGCGGTTCCGAGTCGCTTACTGGTTTCTGAACATAGAATAGAAGAGCTTTGCGTCCGACCGAGAGCCCGGGTACGCGCTCTACAGAATCCTATATGTCGAAAGAACTTCCGGCGATCCTGATGCGCGTCACAGCAATGGCTAATAGTTCGCCGCGCTTCTTTGAAGAAAGAAAAGGCAGATCCGCACATGATCCAGTGCGTCAAACCAAGTTTAGGTATGAAGCTGACACCCAATAAATCAATCCCTAACCTTTCCTTGAGGTTGCATGGGTCCCATTGTCGTTTTCCCCGCGTCTACGCCTCGTCCACCCACCCAACAGAACTTCCAACTGTTATCGCCTCAATGTCCATCCAGAGGGAGCTCTTGCAAACACATGAGCAGCAGAAACACAAGAACAGGTGTTTATATACATGAGAGCTTGTGGCAAATAGAAACTTCCAGAATGTTCCTGAAAGAAAGTATCACTAACATTTTACACATCTCCAACAGAACCCATACTGTTCATGGACGAACCCATGCGAGGTATTCTCGACATAAGATGGACCCTTCGGTGGACCCGAAAAGGACGATTTATGTTTTCGATTCGACTAAGAAGCTGGTCGTTTGCGAACTCTCTGCTCTTCTACTCCTCGGCGTCACGGACTGGTCCGTTCTTTTCCCCTTCTTCGGTTGGCTTTGGACATTGCAGTTCGCGGAATCCAGATGAACTTCTGGAACCTTGATGTAACTCAGGGTAAACCTTGCGCAAATTTCTTAGGACTTCAACCTGTATGATCTCAGCAATTTCCGTAGCTCGAAGCTTTTGAGATCTTTGGTCGTGTCGGCTTCCAACTCCGCTAACAACCTCTCCTTTCTACCCATGGACCACTTTCACCGTAACCTCAATTTATGTCTCTCTCTCGCCACTGATCCAGGCCCTCTCAACCCAACAACTCCAATTGCTCCCACCCAAAAGTGCCTCCATCATCCGCCTCCTGGAGTCATCCAGGTTAATTGGTCCTTCCCTTGAGTCTCCAATTAATTTTCTCTCAGTTCATCCATAATGCATTTTGTATTGAAGTCGCAACCATCGTGACGGATGATATATCGTTCGGTGATCCGTCAATAATGCGACAGGATTGCACAAGAATCAATTCATCGAGAGGATTACCAAAACCAAGCCTTGCACACGGTTTAACCGGCAACGCAACGAGTATATTCCAAACCTCCACCACCGCTTCTTTGTGTACATCCACGCCTGGCGCCGTAGCCGCGAAGGCGAAGGAGCTGTGTTCGCTTTGCTTTTTGCTTTTGTCCTTGACGACACCGAGACCCAAAGCGAAGTTCAAGCCGGAGAAAAGCTTGAAAGTGACGACTTCCTCTCTTCACGGATGTGATGTCAAGTTTGATTCCTGCTGAATTCTGGTCAGAATCCGTCAGAATTAAACGATTTCCGCAGTCTGCGTTTCTCTGTTCTCCACTCCGCCAGAAGATCTTTTCGTTCCCCCCAACCACGGGCGAACCCGAAGAGAAGATGGGGCTAAAAGGAAGGAAGGTTTCCCCTCTCGGGCGGACCGGAATGGCGATGATTTGGTTGATCCAGCGTTCCAACAGGTTATAAGGAAGCGGAAAGAGGAAGGTTATCGTTTACCTGCGCTGGGACCAAATGGTCATTTACTTGCGTTGGATCAAGCGGTCACTTTAGGGAACGCCGGATCAAACCATTTCTTGCGGCTACTGGATCAAACAGTCAGTTTCATAATACTCAGGATGGAAAGTCATTGTTGATGCGGATGCGCAGGATCAAACGCCGTTTGCTGACGGATGGCTGCATCAACGGCGACGGTCCGAAAACAGGGTCCTGAAAACACTGCCCTTAAGGGACGAGTGAACGTGCTCGAGGGTGACGTCCTCCTCAAAGTCGACAATAAATCCCTCAGGGTCGAAGTCATCTGCCTTAGCGGAAGAATGGAGAACCGGCAATTGCAGCTAGTGTTGCAAAGAGCCATGGTTGATTCTGGCGCGGATCAAGATGGAGTCGAGCAAACTGAGTCTGGAAGCGACCGCGGTTTTATCAAGTCACCATTCTCACTCGGGGTCACATCATGATTCTCACCTGTCGTCATTGGTGCCTACAGAGCCTGTCCCAGAATCCTGCGATGCCCCAGGGACGATAATCGAGCAAATCATTCTTAGAAGTGCGGCGAATAATACTTCAGTCAAAACCCAAGATGTGTAACTTCCTGTACCAATTTATTCTTCTTTTCTCAGCATCGGCTCGACTCGACTGCCTTCTCTGCTTCTTCTTCGTTCTTGCTGTCAATCAGCAGAAAGTAGACAGTGATTTGTCTGTAAGTGCATTGATGGAGCCCCCAGACTAACAACGATACCGGGCCTTTTCTGTCTACCCCACAAGAAACCTGCGTCATGCTCATGGTTGCGATAGTTAATTTATTCGCCATCGTGACAAGTGTTGTCACCGCTTCACTTCGCCTTGCTTGAACCCGATCTCTTTCTCGGTTATCTAGGCATCACATATGACATTGCGGGTACGTCCTCTATTCGTTATTGCTCGGCTTATTGATTTATATGAGATACTGCTCATTATTACCCCGAAAGTTTCTGTCAACGGGTAAGTATCAAGTATCAAACTTCTGTCGTGGGTGTCTCATTGAACCGCCACAGCATTCTTATCTCAATCGGCGGAGCCCGAGTTAATAAGCCGTCTTCCCAAACAACGTCGTCGGTGGGCATCCCTGATGAAATTAGACTGGAAGTAAGGCCTTTCTTTGCACGTGAACCAGGCTGAATGGAGTACCATTCTAGACGCCTGCAGCTCGAGACATCACATTGGCCAAGGTCATTCTGGCAGCACTAATAGCAACTTCAGCAACTTGGACCTTGATCAGTCTTGGCGAAGAGCTTCATGGCTCTAGCGGTAAAAGCTCTATAATTGATCATAACAAGAGGAACACCTTGATCAATGTGCTTGGATGGGATGGAGCAGGCAATGATTCACGAGTACTACTCAAGCCCATCTGACCACCACACCTGCGACAACACACTTTCTGGGACTGTTTCCGACAGTGAATGCGCTTCAGTGACCAGAACTTAAGCCCAGCATATCTGATGTAATTGATGAGACATTCACCATCAAAACACAATCTCTTGTTCCCTCTGCTCCAACCCTCTCGAATAAGTCAGGTTGGATATAACCCGAGCTTGGACCTGGCACGAAACCACCATGTTCCCACCAGGTTATCGAATCACTCCCCTCTTCGAGTCTTCCCGCCACTATTCACACCACACCCTCACACATTCTCTCCCCAATCCATCAGATGCTTGTGCTACTCTCAACCGATATCAAACAATAGCTAGCCAGGAATTCTTTCAGATGCTAAAGATCCGAAAATTGTAAGTATTCTTTAGGTTGGTGATGGTTGTGCAGTAGCCAACAAGCTGCTCGTATGTGATACAGTCACACTTCACATATAAAGTGGAGTAGACTTATGATTTTCAGGCACCAACCGTACAAATGTTAGACGAAGCACATTCATATCAATAGGTCGCTGCTTGCTTCTGATTTCCGCTCTTTTGTGCTTTCTTTGTACATTGCTTTTGTACACATGGTTTCTGTTTGTTTTTACTTGATTCTTGTTTCCTATCAGATGAAGGAGTTCTGACACAGCTTCGTGTTACCATGTAACCACACTGACTTCCGTCATTACATAAGACTGTAAGTTTTCTTATTGCTTTTCACAATGTCTGATCACATGAGCTAGACCTTATATGCATTCTGAGCTTAGAAGCAGATTGAAGTTTTCCAGGTCGGTCTTGCCACTCGCTAACGTGCTCTTCGTATTAACAAAGGTTAATGGGGGTGACAGATTATTTAGTTTGCAGTTCGGACTAATTGGCTTGGTTAGTGGCTTCGACAGTGGTATGTTTACTTGCTGTTATTATCGCTAACTTCTGATCCTTGCACGATTTGAGGCAGACAAAAAGTATTGAAAGTTGTGGGAAGCATGGTTAGTACTCTCTTTCTGATATGATGAGAGCGGAGAGCCCGAGATCTTATTTCAAAAGGTAAACTGCGGTATTGGTTTCGTGCGTAGCAGATTCCTCTGCATTCGAGATAACTTCTAGAAGAGGTATGGTCAAAAGGTGAGTTTGAGTGGTGTTGCTAGGTATTGAATATATATATTGCAATGCATTTTCATATCAAGAAAGTAAATAATTGTGACCTTGAGGCTGAATATGAACTGAAAACAAGCTGAATAAATCCAGAAGCTAATAAAAAGCGGTGCGAGGTCTATAGAGTGTAGACTGAATTTTGACGGTAGTGAAAAACGCCGGACTGAATTTTGACCGTGGTAGACTGAGTTGATTGTCCTTTCATTTGGCACCGACTGATCTAAAGTCAGTCAGAATCCGTCAAAACTCAGTGGCTGAATACTTACTGACTAGTACTGACTTCTGACTGACAAAGGACTGAGTCCATTTTCATAGAGCCTGAAGAGTGCCCATTGGCATAAGTAAGATGTAAGAAAGTAAAAGGCTACTCACCTCGCACACTACAACACTGCGTAACGATTAAAAAGACCCTAAGAGTAAAAGACAGATGGTGGTTGTGTGCAAGGGAGAAATGACTGAGACAGATTGGAAATTGGACACGTAATCAGATAAGTACTTCAACATAGACATTGCACATTAACAATACTTCTAACCCGTATTACATTGGGCCTCATCTTCCAATGTCCCCCTCTCGACGCATGTGTGTGTGCACTCGCCCCCACTCCAGTTGTATGATTCGCGTTATTCGAACTTGATGTCGGACGCGGACCGGTCTCAAGTCATCTTCCTCCCCCTCCACCTCCCCACCACTTCACCATCCCCTTCACCTTCCTCGCCCGAATCCTCGGAGCACGTGGATTTGCGGAGGATGACCTTGACGCCTTGTTTGGCGAGTGCCTGTGCAGTTAAAAATACTACCAAGTCAGTGATTGGCTTCCAAAAAGCAATGGAGGAAGGAAGGGTAGGTACTTCGGTTAATGCGGTGCTGGTCTGCATGCTTGGGAAGGATTTGGGAGAGTATGCATGGAAGGGGTGAGAGAATTCTCTAGCGAGAGGAGGAGAGAGGGGTGAATCCATCTTCGAGATCAAGAACCGTGAAGCGGAGGGTACAGGTCCCCTCTGTTCTCACAGCAAGATCATTGCTGCGGTCATGGAACACATATCCATAGATCAGATATCCATAGATCAGCTTATTATCATGAAGAGAAGCACCAGAGAGACGCACAATATGAAAAGAACGCTAGCATTACCCCACTGATCCTCAACCTCCTGCCTGGGACTGAGATTGCCAAGTAAGTTCCTAACGACCTCCCTCTCACTCCAAACATGATTCCTCCGCTCCCTTTCTTGTCCCTCTTCCGCGTGCCACAACTCAGCATGACATAGCATCGCCTCGCTCTCAAACGCGGAGTCTCTGACAAGGATTCCATTCTCGTCCCTCGCTTTCAAACGAACGTCAGGTGGCAGATCGAGACTGACGATCTGTCGACCCGAATCCTGTCATTCGTGACCACGATGTGTGCTGAAGAACCTCTAGTTGGAAGCTGGATGACAATGACATACCTGACTTCAGTCAGAACCTTGGGTCGATGCTCTCTGGCCAGAAGGAACACCTATGTGCGTCCCATACCTGCAAATTGACCAGCCTTGAAGTGGATGGTTGGCCCGTATGCTGAGGCGGTGGAGAGTGGCTGCATCCAATCCAATCTGTGTGAGCTCAAAAATGCCAGAAAAAAGTTATCTTGAAGTATAATATTTCGATCAATGAATTTGAATTCTACTATTTATTCTTCTAAGAGCGCAGGGTTTCGTTTTCTCTTAGATAAAGTCGTAGAAGTGTGGGATTGTCGATCCTGTCAGAGTTGAATCCTCATTCATTCAAGCGAGTACGACGAGTAGTTGGTTTACTCGCTTTCCGACGCCTAAGAACCTCCATTGAATGTTTGTCTGGTCCCATCTTATTCCACTTTGTATTAAAATCGACAGAAACCAATCGTATTCTTTTCATTCGACTGACAACTTGAGAAATCCCTTTGAGTTATTCATCTTGGAGACAGACTCAACCACAATAACCAGTGCTACTAGCTGGCTTTTGGAAAGGGAGCGCGAATACCACATTCCCGCAGTCTGAAGTGCCTGTAAATAGCAACCATGTAATCCAAAAGTCGAAAGTGCGAAAGATGCGGGCCTTGTAGCACTTCGCACTTTCGACTCTTGCAAACACGCGAAAACCATGCAAATCTGAGGTCTACAATCCTAACTCACATCCCAAGCTCTGTCCTATGACGTATTTTAACAAGCAGTCTTGTCCTCCTCTCCTCAAGCGCTTTCGCACATCTTCCCTCTCCCTTACCACAGCCATAAGCATATCAGATCTCTATAATTCACAAGCTGAGGCCCTGATGAGCATGGTAGCTCTTCAGTTTACAATGCCATCAACTGCAGCCAAGCTTCTCCCTGTCCTTCTGCTTGCTGTTACCAGTCTCTATCCTTAGCTGA
Source organism: Atractiella rhizophila (assembly GCA_021432655.1). NCBI lineage: Eukaryota > Fungi > Basidiomycota > Atractiellomycetes > Atractiellales > Hoehnelomycetaceae > Atractiella > Atractiella rhizophila. The sequence goes on from MU271726.1 coordinate 19,011, forward strand.
AGAAGCTTCAGAAGACGGTGAAGATAGCGCTTACACACCTAGAGGCCCATACAAAATGCCTAAATCCCTTGACATATACCCTGTCTATACAAATCATATGAGTGAGAGATAGTTGAGAGGGTATTTCAGGTGAGTCTCATGACATTTGCACTTGTATTGATGGTCATCAGGATCGGGAAGCCTTGCTTTGATTTTATCTGCTCTTTACTTCAAGCCACCGAAACTTTTACTCCGAAGGGAGCAGGAAGGGTTCCTCGACCTGTCCAACATCAATTTGCCACCTTCCTTCGCTTTATGGGATCTAGTGATACAAACCGACATTTTAGGACGGCGGAATTGACCGCTATTGGCAATGGATCAGTCGGAAACTATGTCAAGCGGGTGATTGTGGCATTCAGAGAGATACAACATCAATATCTTGCCTGGCTGAATGCTGAACAGCGTAGGAAAACCGCCTTGGATTTTGAAATCCCTGGGTTAGTTGGTAGCATTGATTGTTGTCTGTTCTGATTGAGTGAGATTCCCAAAGAAATGACAATGCATTATTACTGCCGAAAGAAGTTCTATGCTGTACGTGAAGTCTGTGGAACCGGAAGACTATGGAGTAATATAACAGGTTTGGTTACAGCTCAGGCAGTTGTTGACGCTTCGGGAACGTTCATTAATGTTGAAAAACTGGATGGGGAGGATCTCGCACAGACAGCTTCGTCTGGAAATGCTCAGACCTCTTCATGCATTACGAGGATTATCTCTCACCAGGGGAGGCTCCGCGAACGGTACGGGTAACGAATTTTGACGGACCATTCGGCGGGCTTGCAATCGTCCGAGATCATATTTCTGTCGGACGTGGTAATGCCAGATTATACTCCTTTCCCAACTTGCCTGCCACCACTTCGCTCCAGTCCTGAGCTACCAAGAGTAACCAGAAAGTCTGATCTACCGGAGGCCCCATTCGGAGTGCGCCTTCCATCAGTCTTCTCGATCAATGAATTCCATCTATTCTCTTTCTCTTTCACCAGTGACATTCGGCGAGCCCGCAATGACCTCTGCCGCCTTCTCAACACTGACACTTTCGGTAAACTTCAGTTGTTCCCACAAACGTCCGGCACCGGGATAGAGTTTCAAGCGCCGATACCTTTCCGCCATCGAATCAGGTTCGCTCCAATAAGGCACTGAAACTTCCCTCCAGAGTTGGCAGACATGAGGGAGAATGGAAGAGTTGCCGCCGAAGAAATTGAAGATGAGAGAGAGGAGCTCGGTAGGGAAGCGCTGGATTGAGCATGGAATAACCCCTGCAGGTGGAGGCGTCGAGAGTTGGACGATGCTGACTTTGTGGTCGGGAAGGAGTGGGAGGGATGACGATTCATTGTTGCTGATAGGGACGAACCACGGAACGCCCCTGGAGTATGAGGCTATGTGGGCGAAGATGGTGTTCCCTGGCAAGACGTCAAAGGTGCCTGTATATGGATCGCAATATGGATCTAGTGAGTCGACATCTGCCTCACTTCCTTCTTCAGTATCTGATTTGATATCTCTTTCGACAGACGACGCGTGCCCCTCGACCTCCATGAAGGCTACCATAACACAATCGTAGGTGATGGTGACGCAAAGATTGGCCACAACGTCATTCTCTACCGCCTTTTCGGGATATTCGAGCGATAAATAGGACAATTTCGACGACATCCACGAAAGATCTCCGTACGTGAACCGACGAGGTAAGGCAAAAGTGATCCGTAGCATTTGAATCGACGGAGGTAGGCGAGATAAGAAAGAGGGAAGAATGGAGAAGTGGGAGACTCGGAGCCATAGATAGAGTTGTATCGTGGGGTGATGATGTTGATTCCAAGGGTCGAAAGGAATGAATTACAATGAAGTTATAATGGGCTTTTTATACCTTAAGGAACTCGGCAAAATGAGAGAAACTGCAAAGGGGAAAGAAAACTAGAGCCACAAATGACAGTGGCACGAATGCAGCTTAAAATGGTGCCAAACTCTGACAGATGACATGGATGAGTGCCGTCAAGTTCGCTTCCTGGCATCGGATAGGTGTTTGGGCTTCAGCCATTTACGGGGGAATGACATCAAACAGTTCTGTTAGAGGAGGAGAAAGCCAAAGTCAGAGATCGCTTGTGCCTGAGTTGTATTGTCTGCCGACGAAACTGAATCCATCTCGAATTTCAAAGTGGGATGGGCGTGACGGAAAACAGAACGGTGAAAATGCACCGTTCCTTAGAAATTGTGATATGTATGCTGAAAGTGCATGTCTGAGGGAAGGGTCGGAGTCGGTCGGCGTTAAAACTGTCCAATGGGGGGTCAGACCTGCCCATTTAAGTCAAAATTGATTCAGACTTAGATTTTTTGGGTCCTCCAACTTCAGCAGACCTGTCGACAAACTGGTCGCCCCAAGGGTTTTGCGCAGGCGGCCGTCGGCCGTGCGCTCAAAAGGGGTTTTGTGATCAATTTCGGGGCAAACTGGTCACCCAGGGGTTTGCGTAAGCGGTCGGAGGCTGCAAGCGAAAAATGGTTTTGCGCTTCAATTTTGAGAAAATTTGCAGCTAAAAAGCAGGTCAAAACTGGTCAACCAGTTTTATCGCCGACCAACTCCAACCCCTTAGGCGACAGGTCTGCTGAAACAACCACGCTTTGCGTAAGTGGATGAAGTTTACAAATAGTAGATTTAGTTGATAGATGTTGATAGCTGTTGATAGATGCCAACAAAAATTGCTGAACATGAGTGAGCAAAATCCTTATATAAAAAGCACGAAGGGTCTGACCATGACTCACACATGTACTTTGGAGCTATTTTCCGCAGTGCAACATGCCTCCTTACTTTACAAGACTCCAACCCAGCAGGCTTGCTAGCTCGAGCTTGTCGGGAGTCATTCTTCTCTAAATTCTCTTCTCCGCTACATAAGATATTCCACCGCTCCAAAATTAGCTTCCCTCACTACCTTGAAACACTGGATCCTCTCCCCCTCCCACCTTCCTCCCTCCCTCTTTTCGCCGCTGGTATCCCAGACTTGACGCATACGACAGCATCTCGAATATTAGAACCGACCTCCACATATTTACGGATGGGTCCAGCACTTCAGATGGGGTAGCAGTGGCAGCAGTGGCCGGAGAAGGCGAGTGTAGAAGAGTGAGACTAGGCGAAGAAAGGATAAACTCAGTCTTTGAAGCTGAACTTGTGGGTAAGACTGGGATTGGCGTTAATATTCCAATACCAGGACCCTCCTCCCAACGTGGTCATTCTTACAGACAGCCAGAGTGCCATCCTGGCTCTTTCGAACTGCCCAAAGTGTCGAGAGGGTCAACACATTGTGCTCGATATCCATTCTCACTTCGAAAAGCTCTTGAAAGCTTTCCCATATGTCTGTGTCAGACTACAGTGGATCCCGGGACACATGGAGCTTGAGGGAAACGAAATGGCAGACTTCCGAGCGCGAGAAGCAACAAAATGAGGAACATTCCTACCCCATATTCGTTCCCTTTCAGCCCCACCGCCTATGCGCAGATCATCTGTACTTCTATCGAACCTGCAGGAGATTATGACGACGACGTAGCCAAACATTACATCAAAGCGGAAGGACTCTCATCCACCGAGACGTTCAACATGCTTGCCGAGCTCCCTCGACCGGTGACCTCAGTTTTGGTGCAGCTTAGATCAGGTCATATAGGATCGGGGGACTACCTGCACAAAGGAAGGTCCAGGATTCCCCCTTGTGTGAGTTCTGTCGTTCCCGAGAGACGGTGCAGCATTATCCCCAGCAATGCAATAGGTACAAGCGCCAACGAGAAGTACTCAAGAAGGACCTTGCGAAGGAGTCTGCCTCACAAGCAATGCGGCCATTGCCAATCCGCGTGCCATACCAGCTCTGTGGCAATTCATACGCACCTCACGACGATTCCCACACCATGCTCGTTCCACAGAGAGGGTTCTGTGCTTCAAGAAAAAGAAATACGAAGAAACCAAGTTGAAGACCATCCGAGTAGGAGTGGGGTAGTTGGCGCCCCGGATTAAACTAGTCGACTAGTCGACCGACTTAAGTTGTGCCTTTCACAGCCTCACCTCCATCTTAATTACCCTTCGTAACTCTTTACACACTTCTATTTATTTTCACTCTTTTATTCCTTTCTAAAAAGATCCTATGCACACATTGACAAACACGATGACAGCATCCTTTTACGCATTGCGACGTCTCATCCTTCCTGTGGGGATTGAACCTCAACTAGCCATCTACGAAGCCAGGCCACATCTTGCTGCCTCCGAATCGACAATTACTGGCACGGAAGAAATGTAGTGGGAAGGGGAATCAATAAAGGGGATGCAGGAGGAGGATTCCAGTGTCGCTACAAGTCTTGTAGAAGAATGATCGTAGAAAGCTCTGTAATTTGATCACAACAACAACAACAACGGACAACGAAGAGACAGGGAGATAGGTTGTGGGAGGTGTCAACTAGGGTACAACAGGGAGGAAAAGAGGAGCTGTCATCTGTCGATGCTCCTCTCGCCTTTATGAGCAGTTTCATGACTTTATCAGTTGCAAAAAGATGGTATAATATGATTTCATCATCATTATTACGTCGACAATCATAGCAGTCCCCAAAAACGCCTGGGATATGATTCGAAGCTAGAGAGATGATAGCCTTGATCTTGGACAGTGAACAGTGTGAACAGTAATCACACCGTGCTTAACGATTATCTGTTCAATATTAAGGCTGTCGATTCCCCTCAGTGCCCACCCTGTGGGGAACGGGACAGCATTCATCATTCATTCTTATTCTGTTGCTTGGAGATGTGTAAAATGTTAGTAATACTTCCTTCATGAACATTCTGGAAGTTTCTATTTGCCACAAGCTCTCATGTATATAAACACCTGTTCTTGTGTTTCTGCTGCTCATGCGTTTGCAAGGGCTCAGCCAAACGTAATACATTTGTTTGAGGTTAACAAAGCAGCAGAGAAAAACAACATATTCTGCCCTTCATTAAGGCCTTTCTCGTATTTTTGAGAGAAACTGCACGTCTTCCGAATTACTTTCAGTGATCTATTTCGTTTAAAATACTTGTTGGATTTTGCAGTCTAGTTTCGTGCCACTCAGTGGCAAAGTCCTTTAGTTTTCGGGAATGTTCTACTATTTTCTAGTTGCCACTGCTGTAAGCTATATAAACACATAGAATTCCATTTCCTGGTGCTCATGCGTTTGCAAGAGCTCAGCCAAACGTAACCAAGTCGTACTTAGCTCCGCTCCTCAGCCCGTCGATTTACAACACAAACGCATCCGGTTAGACCACCGTCACCAGTCCAGAAGAGCGGATCTGTACGACCCACGCGCCAGCCATGTCGACCCACACTGTTGGAATTCATTCACTCATCCGCGAAATTCCAAAGCTCGATGGAACGAACTATGCAGACTGGAAATTTGCTGTTACCCTCGTCCTGAAGAAATGCAATTGCTGGGATATCCTTACAAGCACGACAGATAGTGTCCAGACAAGGACTGCATCCGATGAAACGAAGAGACAGCTTGAAGACTCACTTACAATAATTGGACTCAGCCTCGATCCATCGCAGTTCATGTATGTTCGAAGCAGCACTACTGGTCCAGAAGCATGGAAAGCCCTGAAGGAGAAGTATGAGAAATCCTCAAAAGCGAACAGAATCACCTTGAAACGCGCATTTTACACGACAAAGCATGATTTCAGCGCCCCCATTGAACAATTCATCTCCCACGTCCTTGAATCAGCATCAAAAATGAAATCAATCGGCCTAACCCTGTCAGACCAAGATATTACGGATGTCCTGACATTCAACCTTGCAGAAACATGGGGAAGCCTCGCCAGCACGCTCATGGCCACGAAAGGGGAGCAGACAATTGATGAAGTCGTTTCAGCACTCAGGGATGAAGAGAGGAGAAGAGGTGGAATACCAGGAGAGATAGAGATAGCTGCAATGGCTAGAGCAGCGCCTAAATGGGGAAGGAAGGAACAACAGAGGGAGAATAGTCGAAGATTTGAACGATATTCAGAATCCCAGAATAACGGTACCTCACGAGCTTGTTGGATATGTGGCAATCCCACTCACATTGCTCGAGATTGCGACAGAAAAGCGAAGCCACAGGAGAGTACACACCTAGCTATCAATGAAGCCTTGATAGATGCAGCTTTTTAAAAGAAGAAAAGAAGATTGAGGGGAGTAATAGTTGAATGGTCTCAAGATCCGGTGAAATTTGGCGAATGGAGGCCGTGTATCATCTTCAGGCGTAGGAAGAAGATCTTTCATCGTTGCTGAAGCATCATGGGACAGCTATGACCTCGTATTGATGTGCCTTGAAGCTGGCAGAAGCAAGAAATCGGCGGAAGTTTTGATGAGTATTAAAGTTTGAGATCCCCTTGTTGAGAATTGAATTGACTCTTGTTTACCTTTTAATGACCTTATCGATTAACTTTACTTTCTATTGATTACCTCGTGGCACTCCACAAGCCTGGGCGGAAGTGTTGGATTTTGCAGTCTAGTTTCGTGTCACTCAGTGGCAAAGTCCTTTAGTTTTCGGGAATATTCTACTATTTTTTAGTTGCCACTGCTGTAAGCTATATAAACACATAGAATTCCATTTCCTGGTGCTCATGCGTTTGCAAGAGCTCAGCCAAACGTAACCAAGTCGTACTTAGCTCCGCTCCTCAGCCCGTCGATTTACAACAATACTTTAGCATTCTCTGCAATCAGTCCTCATTTTACTATATTTCACCATTGTTTTTCCTGTCCTTAAAGTTACTCTTTTGAGTGCATCTTTGTCCGCAGTTTCTTTGCCCATTATATCTGTTCACCCCTGTTATAATCTTTGCGTTGCAGAGCTGCATAGTCTTGTATACACATTAGCTCCTTAACTGACTCAACAACAACAGTAACAACATGCTGTTACTGTAAGATATATGCTTAAAATTTCCCGGAAAGTTTACGACATTCTGCAGCAGGTTTCATTCACAAATAATGTAGTTTTGTTGCAGGTTGCGGCGATAGTAGGCACGTTCCGTCTTGAAGGGGCAAAAATGTGCTCCATGGGGTCGAACCACGCTCAACAAAAGACGGCACTTCTCAAGTCCTTTTCCTTCTATCCTTTTGATGAGAAGGATTCCTGACAAAGCGGTGTTTACATGAAATGAACACAGACACGTGCACTAACGCGTAACGCTTGACCAAAACCCAGGTTCCTCTTTCTGCTTTTCAACCCTCTAAAAATTGTCGTCTGTCAAGTCGAAGAAATCGAATATTAAGGGAACTCACTATCCTCCATGGTACACCTATTATGTAACTCCCCCCACAATACCTCTGCATACCAACTACCAAAGGGTTTAGTACGGCCGCCAGGAAAACATAGAAACATACAAAAACAAAACAGCAGTGCAAGGAGTACTAGTAGAATCCAGTGGGACACTGTGAGCAGTTGTTCTTGCTTCAGCTGCTCTCGAAGCAGGTGCTCTTGCTTTTTGAGCATTTGCTCCTGCTGTTCTTGTTGGTGTGTGATGTGGCTTGTGGTCCAGTCAGAGATTTTGAATATGACCGTCAGAAGGGAAACAATGATGAACGGGATCATTCCTTTGCAAAAGCAAGCCGCATTGATATTAGCCCTCTTTTGTAGTTACAACACGGCCGACGGCCTTTGACAGTGAATTCGATTTTTGAATCGGCACAGGAAGTAGTCCCTCTCGCGCGAGAGGCCGCGTCATCGCGTGAGATCAGGGAAAAGCACGCGCAGTGAGACAAACAACACTCCAGGTTTCCACACTTCTGATTTTTGGGCGGTAGTGTTTGAACTACCACAGGAACAACCGGACCGTGATGTCTGTCTCGCGCTAGACTTCAGTAAACATGTTCCACTTTCCAGAGGAAAGCAAGTCGCTTGTCTCCACTGCGCGTGGTTTCCTGATCTGGCGCGAGAGGTTGAGTCATTGCGTGAGAGCAGGAAGTCGCACGAGAGGGAGAGTCGCGCGGGAGGGTTAGCCCGTTTGTTGCGGAAATTGTGGAGGTTAGTCATTTTTATTTATTTATTTTCATAAAACAAGTTGCTAATGGTCGCAACAGTTACCTGAAGGATGAATGCGATATTCTGCACTGGAGTGATTCTGGCAGATTTGGGTTATCACGGATGAAAAGTTGTTGATGAAGCAAGTTGCGTCGAAAATTGTTGAAACAGAAAGACTACGCCAGCTTTGTGAATATTTTCCCAACCAGCTCGAATAAACAAAGCTGATTTGAGACAATCTCAGGTAGGTCAGCTCAACGTTAGTTGTCTTAACATTGATTTGAAATTCAACTGATCACGAATTGGATCTCCAGAAGCGCCACAATCCAATTTGTGTGTGAGACGTTTCCTGGTAATTACAAGGTATGCTTTTTTGTTTTTGTTTCGTTGAAATATGTTACTGACTACCAGTTTTTCTACCAAATACTTCAGTATTTTCTCTTCTCGTGGCTTCGAAGCAGAATGAGGTACTTCTGAGGTGTTCGATTGAATGAATTTGAAGTATTGGCAAACTGACAGTGCTCGGTAAGAGTAAAAGTTCAAGATTGACCTATTCTTGAGACGGACCTAGATGATACCAATCTCACCTAAACAACAAAAGAGGACAATCAAAATGACGATGGGGCGAATGACTTGTACAATATCATTTGGAGCGAGAGCTGCCACCTTGAACATGATGATACGTTTCAGGGGGTGACGCTTCCAATATTACTAACTACTCGCCCTAAATACTCGATGATTTGCAACAGGTGGCAAGCTTCAGCTCATAATTAGAAGACACGAAAACGTGTTTGTCATAGCTCTCGCGCGACTCAGCCTTTCGCCCGAGAGGTTGGTTATAGGCGAGAGGAAAGTTGGAGGTGATCGAGGTTCATTGGGTCGGGCTCAAAGGCTGGAAATGAACTCACTCGCGCGAGAGCAGGTTATTGATGGCGAAAAGGAAGGGAAGGGGGAGTTTGTGCGTCGCAGCGGTTGTTCAATGATCAGTGTCGAGTGCAGTGCCTCCGCCTCCACGGTGGAAGTAAGGTTTTGAACACCTTGGATTTTGGATCTTTGGTCGTGCGGCATTTGCGGTAATTTGCTATTCAAACTCTCAAGAAATGGGACCTTCTATCGCGCGAGAGTAGACTTCAGTCAAGTCGGTGCAATGCCTAGATCGAACGAGGCGTTTTGAACGCCAGCCACCGTTCGTCCAGGTCCATGATCAACTAGCATTATCCTCTCATTATAAGAGGACTTTTGCAGAGTTGCAGAGAGGAGAAAGGATCATGGAGCCTCCCAAAAAACCTAAAAGAGTTTTCAGACCCAGTCAAAGGTTCCTGTTTCCCGCTAGTCTCACTCCTGTACTGAAGTTGTGGCAGGTGCATGGTGTGTGGCATTGTGTTTCAAAACATCATACCAATTATCATCTAGGAGTGCACAATAAGGAGAGTAGCCTGTGATAAAGTATTTTGTTGGTCTTAAGAAAACTTGGATACTACTGATTTTTTGAAGGAAATGCCTCGTTGTACAGGCTGCTTGGCATGAAGGACCTTCTCAATTCTTAACAATCCTAAGCAGGAGGTCAGTCGAGGCGACAAATGTTCACGGCAATCTGTCGAAGAACAAAAGCGGCTTTTTCAGCATGCAGTATCCGGCGCTGACCCCGGCCGGTTGATGCAAGGTATGGCATGACTTGTCACGGTAAACAGGGTTACTTACATCTGACAAAGACAAACAACAATTGTTGGAAGAGAATCAAAACTTGAAGGAGAAGAATCGAGAACTGGAGGAGGAGAATGCGAAATTACGAAGAAGGGTGTTGGAGCTGGAGAATGAAAAATTGAAGAAGAAGAACCGAGAGCTGGAGGGCAAGAATTTGGAGTTAGAAGGAAAGGTGTTGCAGCTGGAGGAGCGCCGACTACC
>MU271727.1:4527-28919 GCA_021432655.1 Atractiella rhizophila
TGGTGTTGTATCGGGTTCGCACGCGTCGGGACCCGGTGGCATGGAATCAGGAGCAGGAAATGCGGAAAACGCGTCGGATCGAGCTTTTTTCGACTCCCTACAACGCCTGGCTAAGGAAGGACGACTTCAAGGCATCCTGAACGCGTCGGGTTGGGTGAATACTTCAGAATCGGCATCGCAGGTAGCCACCACCAAGTTCCTCGATTCTATTGGCAATCTTGTTCAAAATCTCACCAGCTCGGTTACGAAGGAGAAAGAAAAGGAGGGAGGAATGTCTGTGATAGATGGGACAGCAAGATTTTCAGGCGCGTGTCCTCCAGTGAGTGTTTCGTTTGTCGTCGGGAAAATGATGCTTGGAGTTTTGGGCGTCCGCCAGTTAGCTGGCGTTGTGCGTGCAGTACTGGTTAGCTGGGTTGCAGAAGCTGTTCTGGCAGCTTGCGTTGCGTTTTGCGTTAGAGCATTTAGCTCAGTTAAGAAGTATACAACTGTGTAGGCAGTTGTAAAGCGTCGCGTCACTGGTTAGCCAGTTCTTGCAGCGGTCTTGGCAGCTGCATTGCGTTGCAGTACTGGTCAGCCAGTTTTCTCGCGCAGTTGTGTTGACAACTGCATTCTTTGCGTTACTGGTTAGCCAGTTAGTGCAGCTGTGTTGGCAGCTGTCATGCGTTGCGTCACTGGTTAGCAGGTTAATAGAGCTGTGTGGGTACCTGCCTGCGTTGCGTTACAGGTAGCGGGATTGTTGGGAGACTGCATTATGTTCCAGTTTCTTGTCTTAATACAGTTGTGTTGTAGACTGTCATGGTGTGCTGTGTTTCACACCAAGTTTTAGGGGATTGTGATTGAGAATGGAGCTGATGAAATGTGCGGTGAGACAGTGGCTGCATGTCAAGTTGTATGAACATGCGAAGAAGAATCCGCACGCATTCCTCGAAATGGCCGCCTATTCGCCAGGATTCAACAAAACGCGTACCCCCAACATGTCAGACAAAGTCGCAATCGATCTCAACCTCGGCACCACAGTTTACGCCACCAACTCGGTGGAACATATCCTGAAGAACTTCAAAGGGAAGGACAAGCTGCTCTCCTTCGATGAATGGTACGGGGCGGCGAAGGTCCTGTTGAGAATTTTTCGAGAGGCAGAGGACAAGCACGAAGGAGCGGCGGTGTGTTGGGAAAGATACATTGATTTGGTGGAAGGTATCTACTACGGCGAGGGGAGAGGATCGGCAGAGAACTGGCCGGTCATCCGCGACGCAGATATTCGCCACAGGAATCAACACGCAGTTTCAGGCAAGGATCTGGGGAATGGGTCGAGAGCGTGGCCCGATATCAGCAACTCGGCTGTGTTCGAGTCGCTGTATCAGTCGGTGGTACGAGAATCGCTGCATTCGATCGTCTCAAGACCAACTGCGACGCCTTTTCCCTCACCCTCAAATCGCGCGCCTTCTCAGAGAAACGGCCAGCCCTTTCGGAGCGGCTCCACGTCTCCCTACGAGAGACGTCAATCGGCGGCAGGTAGCGTCGCCTTTAGCTGTTGCATCCAGTGTGGAAAGGATAAAGCGGTCTGCGGTAGTAGGACATGTAGGTCGATTGTAGTGTGCAGCGGTTATCTGGCTGAGCTCAAGAATAGGGCAGTGGTGCAAGGAGTCAACCACAGTGGCGGGTAAGCCCATCAAGAAGCAGTCCCTCCCTCGTTCCGCCCTCCTCGACCCCCAAGGACGCGTCGCATGTTCTCAGTTCAACATCAACCATTGCAACTTCAACACAAACTGCAAGTACAACCATTCGTGCACTATCTGTGGAGAAGCCCATTCAGCCAGACAATGCCCATCCGTCGAAACTAGACGCGGCAGCGCCACTTCCTCCTCGTCCTGAACGAATTCTTCCTTCGCCGCCGCCGACACTTTCTAGCAAAGATTTCGTGCGAGCGAAGGAATTGGTGACGCCTCTTAATACGCCGGTGTGGATCAATGGTTTAACGGTTTCAGGACTCCTGGACCAGTTCCAGGATGTGGTTTCTATTCTGGCTCACGGTTTCAAAGTGGACGGACTCAACTCCCCCCCTTCCTTCACCTTCACTCCCGACAACCACCCCTCAGCTGCGCAATACCAATCATTCTTAGATGAGTACGCAGCGGAGGAAGTGCTTTTAGAGCGGTATGCGGGTCCGTTTACAAAGGAGCAGGTTGAGGAACTGCTAGGCTCCCCTTTTCAGTCATCGCCTTTGGCAGTCGTTCCCAAGTCGGAGCCAGGAGAATTTCGTTTGATACAAGATTTATCTTTCCCCAAGGACAGGAAAGTCCCTTGGTGGTTGTGGAAAAGGTGGAAGAAAGATAGGAGGGATTACTATGCAAGAAAGAAAATGGTGTTGAAGAGGGAAGGGAAGTTGTTCGGGAAAGTGGTAGATTGGGCGGAGCTGGTGGATAAAGAGCGGTTGGATGAGGGAGAGGAGCGAGCGATAGGGGCAGGACAAGACGGCGGGCCTCTGTCGGTGAATGCAAGGGCGGAAACGGAGAAGTACGAGTGCGGATGGGATTCATTCAAGGACATGGCGGCAGCGGTTTTGGAGGCTCCACCTGGCGCTCAGGCGGCGGTCGTGGATGTCAAGTCTGCCTTTCGCCTCATCCCCTCTCATCCATCCGTTCGATGCTGGCTCGTCGTTCAGATCCGACCGGGACATTTCTACATCGACAAGTGCGGTTGCTTCGGTTTGGCACCAATGCCGATGATCTACGGTCGAGTAGGGGATGCGTTGGTGGCGCTCGCAGAGTTCCACGGTTACGGCCCCATCAAGAAGTGGGTGGACGACAAGGCGATTTTTCGTTTCCCGCCTTACAAATATGACCTGGCAGGCTTCTTCAGCGGCATGGTCTCTTATGGCGTGGCGTGGAAAGAGGCAAAATGCAAGGATTTCGCGTTTCGTTGCCCGTACGTCGGGTTCGAATGGGATCTTTCGTTGAAGACGGTAGAGCTGAAGCGGGAGAAGGATGACAAAATCTTAGGAATGGTGCGAGAATGGTTGGGGGACGGGTTTGTGTGCACGGCCAAGGACGTAGAACGCATGCACGGGCGCCTGGTTCACCTCACGTACATCATTCCTCAAGGCAAACCATACTTGGCCAGCTTGATCGCATTCCAGAAGGAATGGGGCTTCCAGCCTTCAGTACCCCGTTCGCTCAACAACTCAGTCCGCGCGGATTTGGAAGTCTGGTTTTTCTTCCTCACTCACGCCCCCATTCGCCAGCTAATCCCTTCTGTTGCTCCGGTCGACATCTCTTGGATCGGAGACGCGTCTACATCGTTCGGGATGGCGGCTATTATTGGCGATTATGCGGCGCTTTGGGTATGGAAGGGGGGACCTGTGGAAAATACGTGGATTGGATGGGGTGAAATGCTCGCGGTGGAATTGGGGTTGAGATTACTGGATTGGATGCTGGACAAGGGCTTTCTTCGTTTAGGACCGCACGAACGAACAATTCTCGTCAGATCAGACAATTCGGGAGTTGTAGGCGCCGTCAATCGAGGAAGGTCGCAAAACGTTCCGATCAACGAGTCGCTGAAGCGAGTGTACGAGCTGCAATTCGCCAGGGGTCTGACAGTGCACTCGCAGCATTTAGCGGGTAAGGAGAATCGCTCAGATGCTCTATCCCGAGGTTCCTTTTCGCGTTTTCGCCGCGATTTTCCTCATTGCAAGGTAGTAGAGATTATGGTCCCTCACGAAATTTCGAAATTTGTGGGTTTATGGCCAAAGCCATATGAGGCGTCATTCGATTTCATGTAACCAACAGCATGTCGTAGCAAATTAGTTTTTTCCTTTTTCAGTTTTCAGTTCATTGGTTCACTGCATGGGCACTTGGGCTTTCATCAAATTATCACCAGCAAGGCGTATTAGCAGATGTTTTTGTACTTAGTGACGACGTGCAAATATCCCAATTATCAAGGTTGTTTGACTTATATACAAACTGTCTGTTGGAGGAAGAGAGGCAAGTACATTGAAGCTTGATGGTGCGTATTGGAACGCAAGGTTACCAGAACCATCACCATCATGTCTCGTTACCAGGACCTTGTACAACAGGCACAACAATCGGCTTATCGTCGACTATTGGCTTATGATCCACAGCTTTTGTTTCCAAAGGTCAAAGCGCAAGATAGAATTTACAGTGGAAACCAGAGTAACACGTCCAAGCGGTCTACAGCCACCCTCGACTTCAAAACCTGGTTGCCCTCGCGTCTGCAGCTTCCCTGGATGAATCGACGCGTAAATCATACGGTTCAGGATTAGCGAAGTACCTAGAATACTGCGGGAAGATGAATTTGCCTCAAAGCGAAATCTTCCCGGCCTCGAAAGGCATGATTTTAGGTTTTGGTTTATGGACGTGCTTAAAAGAAGATGGAGGAGTGGAAGGAGAAGGGCCTAAGAAGTTGGTTACGCCGCAGACAGCACAGAAGTACGTCACGGCACTTCATTCGTGGCATACACACCATGGATTGCCATTCGCACTCTCCTCAAAGGAGGATTGGGATTATTTTCATTACCTCATGCGCGGCGCAAAGAAGTTGCGAGGAGAAGAGCTTAAGGCTCCTCGCCCTCCAGTTACGCTACACATGCTCCGCGCCTTACACACTGGGCTGGACTTTCGCAACTCATTCGACTCCTGTTGTTGGGCGGTCGCAACATCTACCTTTTTTGGTTTGATGAGATTGGGAGAAGCTACCGTGCCCAGCAAACCGGAGCATGCACGACACCCAGAGAAATACATCCCTCTTCGTAACGCGACTTGGAATTCCGACAATTCAGGCGTCGGGTTTCTGAAACTATCCCTTCCGCACGATAAGACGAAGAATCGCGTTTTGCGACCGGGAGAGAACCCAAACGTTTTTCTGCCGCGACAAGCAGACCTGAAATTGTGTCCTGTGGAAGCTTTAGCCCACCACCGATCAATTACCCCGTTGCAACCAGACAACTTTCTGTTTTCATACATTGACCGCAAGACCCTTCATATGCAACCAATGACGAGACAAGCCTTTCTGAAACGCGTCAACGAAATTTGGGAAGCCGCAGGTTTGGAACGTGATGTATCAGGACACAGTTTTCGAATTGGAGGAGCCTCCTTTTTCCTGGGACAAGGGATCTCTCCCCTCACCGTACAATGGGCAGGCAGGTGGAAATCACTGGCATTCACCTTTTATATTCGAGCTTATGAGGACATCATTCCTAAGTCGTTGGCAATTTGAGTAGGTAGGATCACTTAACTCACGTCTGAGGTACCTACTGATTAGGTGTGGTAACACGCTTAGAATGTGGTTATTTATGTTCACTGATCAATGAAATGTTTTCTCCTACCGCCAGGTTGTGGGGCGTGCCGCAAGCAGCAGGCTGTCGGTTCGTCGAACCCTTAGTGGGGTGCGCCTGCTTTCCTTGCGTCCCCCTTCAGGTAGCGTAGCTTAGCGTTCGGAGCTCGTTTTTGTGCAGGTTTCGTGCTTGCTTTGCAGCGCTTAGCTTGCATTCCGCGCGCCTCTTCACGTCGTACGAGGCACGTGCTACCGACCTCCGACCGCCCGGCTCCGCTCCACCCAACTTGGCCGAAGAGTAATGTGCGTCTCAGGAGTCAGAGTGAGCTGAAGAACAGATTTGTTGGAGGCAACGAGCAATCCGTGCAGTTGAAAGAGCACAGATTTCGCCCACATGTGATGAGATTCATTGTCCCAGTCCCTGATATCTTCCCAATCAGCAAAACCTGCGGCGATGCCTTCACCATCAGAACCAACTTCGCGCCAAGTGTTAAGACACAGGTGAAAAAGTGTCAGAACCTGATGTGTTTGAACACAGGTCGAGAAAGGAGTAACGAGATAGAATGCCTTCCAGGCTTCGTCCCATCGTTTTAGATCAGATCCGATGGATGAAAAGGTCGTCCCTAACTGTTTGACTAACTTGCTGTGATTGTGAATGGATTCTGGGTCGGCCATGAAGCTTCGAGAGTATTAGGTTAGCTATTAGTGCAAGGGTTGGAGTAAAGGGGGGCTTACATATCTGCTTCCTAGATAAAGGGACAGAAACAAAGGGGACACTTGTCTCCACAGCCTGACACGACAGTTGAAATACTTTGTCATTCCTTTGGGGACAGGAGCGCACAGGAAGAAGGGTCTTCTCATTTCAATTCGACGACAATCGCAGCAGAATGACAGAATGTATCAAGAAATGGAACGAACGGGAAAATCTTTTGCGATAAATATTTTTGTTCTCCCTTTGTATCCTAGGCGCCCTAGCTCTATATGTGTGATTTGTAACCATCCTTTGGGAGATTGACATTCATCTGGCTCGTTTGAGTGAATAATATGCATTTAAATACATGTAAGCTGAAACGAAGAAAACACAGAAACCAGGGCATGTTGAAGTAGACTTTGCTCTCTAGTATACTGTTTATACGCACTGCAACGTTAAGAGGAGGTTCTGGATAAGAGCAGGATCTCCTTTCATTAGCACGAGGATACTTGCTTCCAGGCCACTTCCTGGTCTGAGGCATGCCTCGAACGCCATCATCCCCTCAAGTTCCATCACACAACTAATACGAGGAATGCAGGGCATGTTTCTAAATGTTCTACAATTCTTGCAAACCTTCAGGCCACTTCGACAATCTCGGCACCGACTTCTTCTCGACTCTGAAGACTATCGTCTTAGCTGTCGACGTTTCTCATAGCCTTCAGGAGGCCGCAACAATGCGTTATGACCGACGTTCAATGCGCTTCCGACTTTGCTGCAGAGCAGAATAAGGCATTTTTACAGAATGTCTCTTTGCCAGTTGGATTCCGTGAGGTCATCTCTATCGACGTCCAGACGTCTGCGTGACCTGGCGGTTAACACAGCTGCAATCGGAGTTTAAGGGGCTGCATGATCGAAGGGATAGTCACTTTCCTTTCCTTTGAGTAGGACTAATAGTATGTGCGTTAGTCGATAACGAAAACAAACCGACTAGATAAAAGCCCAGAAATTGGTTCAAAGTCCAAAGCACGTGAGTAAGCGAATGAGTCTCGCATTGATCACCGAACGCCCCGACCTGGCACAGCGTGAAGGGGGGTCAAATCAGGAACACGACCCTAACCCAGCGTTGAATGGAAGGTGAACAAAAGCACCTCTGCTCTCACACCTTCCGACTCCCTTTGCCTTCGTGTCCTTTTCTTCGCCCAACGCTCCCTCCGCTGCAGAGTTCAAACTGTCGAGGAGGTGGCTCATCTTGCTTACCACCTCGTTTGGGGTCTTTCCAAAGCTCACAAACTCTCGTGAGGGTTCAGAGTGTTGGAAAAGACAAAACGCGTTCAAATTTCATCTATACCTCGACCACACCTTCGAACGTGTCTCTGATAAATGTTACGAGCGTGATCGAGGGCTGCAAGGTGCGAGACAAAGTAAAGCAGAAAGCTTGTGTTAACATTGAGTCTATATGAAGGTAGAGAAATACATTACCTGCAAGGTGCGAGACAAAGTAAAGCAGAAAGCTTGTGGTCTCGCACTTGCAGGAGATCTTGTTTTATAGCAGAGAAGATGAATAATAAGGAAAGAGACTAAGGAAAACCAACAGCGCGCCAGCGTGCGAAAGGAGGGTGCGTAAATGGTACCGTGGCCCCATCAGTCTCTCTATCAGGTCGGTCCCAGAACTGAATCAGCGTGCTTGGAACAACCTTATGAGGAAACTTAGACGTCTCTTCCTCAAACCTGGTGAGGAAGCCGGTAAGAAAAGGTTGACAACTCTTTGTATCGACTGTTGAACGTGCTGGATGGAACACTTCTTTCTGCCTTTCTTTCAAAGTTTGATGTCACTATGTGGTGAGAATCACCATGTCATTAGCAATCTGGGTATGAGAACCCGAGGTGAATTTGACAATGCTACGGCCATGACACCGACCGCGTTCCTACCACGCTTTGTCCAATCAATTTAGGGGCCGAAACGGGCAAAGAAAGAGAGAAGATATCACGCCCACTTCTCAGCGCCCTCTCATTCTCAAGCCATAACTACCGAAGAGTCTCCCGAAGGCTCCAAAAGGGCTATGGCCGGCGAACTGCATTGAAGCGCCACTTCCACCACTCCCCGAAGTGCCTGTGAGGGAGGGTGTGCCTTGAGGTTACGCGTTCATGGGAATAATTACTGAACGTTGATATTTTGAGTTGGAGCGGAATCACTCCCTTCCGAGGGACGTTGGTTCCCGCGTCCCGTCTTCGCGCCATTTCGTCGCCTTTCCTTGTGTTCACGACCTATCTGGTTGCAGTGATTACATTCAGCCCACACGAATGTGACGAGATACGTCTGGAATGCTTGATCAGCCGTCGTGAGGGGTTATCGATGGTCCTCATCCGCGGTTGCCTTTCTCGGTACACACCGTGCTCTCCGAAAGATTCACTGGGAGCAAGTGAGTTCTGCCGCATTCCTTCAGGCACTTACCAACCAGCAGAGCATCGTCCGTGCTCTCCGCTTTGCTTCCAGGTATAAAATGAGGTACGAAGATCCGTTCCTAACTCAGAAGCCAATCAAATCAAAATAACACAAGAGAAATCCTCATCTACCATGTCAACCAAAGTTTTCGTCATCACCGGCACCTCTCGCGGCATTGGGCTCGAGCTCGTCAAACAACTATCCGCCGTGTCCTCGAATCTCATTTTTGCACTCGTTCGCAACCCCTCCAAGGCGGTCGAACTGGCCACCCTGGCGAGCCAGAGGAAGAACGTAGTCATCGTTCAAGCGGACACGAGCGTAACGGCAGAGATCACAAAAGCTGTTCAGCAAGTCGAAAAGGAACTAACAGGCAGAGGTCTGAAGGGAGTCGATGTACTGATCAACAAGTAGCCCTATTCTCTACTCTCTTCTAACGACAAGTTCTCACGTTGGTTTGGTTACAGCGCCGGCATCGGTGGCCCTCGCGATTTCTGGACCACCGTCATAAGCAAAGCGACGTCTTGGGAGCCGGAGGATTTCCTCGAACTCTTCCGAGTGAACGTCGTAGGAGTAGTGGAGACGACCAAGGGGTTCCTCCCTCTTCTCCATGCCGGAAACGACAAGAAGATCTTGATGGCGTCCAGCACAGTTGAATTGATCAGCCCTGTTGGAACTGACAAAGATATCCTTGGGTCTGGGAACCTCGGAGGATCTCCCCGTACGCCGTTAGCAAAACTGGTGCGTCCGTCCTTCGAGTACGAGGGTGGCCTATCCCTGACGTTCAGTAGGACTAAACATGGTTTCGAGGAAGCTGGCGGCTGAGCTTAAACCTGAAGGATTTACGGTTATTCTGGTACAGGTGCGTGCCTTCCTCTTCAGTATTGTTTCGTCTTTTGCTCATGTGGGATGATAGCCTGGGTGGGTAAAGACGGATATGGGAGGTGAACAGGCGATGTTGACCACTGAAGAGAGTGTTACCGGGTTGGTGAAAAGGATCGAGGAGATTAAGCCTGAAGAGTCAGGCCATATCGGGGCACCTGGAGAAAAGTGGGAAGGCTTCTGAAGCGAGAGTCTTAATGTTATCGCGAATGAATGTCAGGTGTAAGCTAGGTATTGCACGGTAGACATAACAGAATAGTGTTGGTGAAAGGATCGAAAGATCGAAAGCGTGCACAGGATTTATACCTGCCGGCTAACACATAGATAGTTTCTTCCGTGACGTAGTATCGGAATGGTAGAAGCTGGAACGTTGATTTCATGAGGCAAAGAACATTTACGGGAATATTTTTTTATCATTGCTTCATGGCGCTTTCAAGATGCTAGCTTCAAAACCTGTCGGGTTATCATGGGATATTTTATGGCACATATTGTTACGTAAACCTGAGTGGTCGATGTAAAGTCATCCCTCGAGACAGTCGCCATGTAACCTCTTTTGCCTCTGTTTCCTGGTTCGCCATGTATGCCCTAGCTGCACCAATAATGTCCGTTTTATCTCGCCATCGTTCGACAGACATCTCAAGTCCCCCATCCTCGTCGAAACGAAAGTAACGATGTTCTTTTTCCATGACCGTCAGGCGTAGTTTCACGGAATTCGAGATCCGAGTGGACCGCAACGTAGCTGTTGCTAATGTTTCCACCACATCAACAGACGTCTGGGTGCTGGTGCCAAGTTTGACTCGTGGTTCTCGACCACTACCAATGGAAACCAGGCATGAGAAATCAGCGTGAGGTCCCCAAATACGTTTGATCTCGGCTAACGCGAGAATAGTGGGATTGCTATTATCGTTGACACCTGCGAGGTATTCAGTGTGATCTATCTCGACGGGTTCGAAAAGCCCTGGAAAAGCTGCCGTTGCCATGCAAGCTTGTAGGAAGGTACATTTAGGGCTGGAAAAGCCTGCTGCTTTGTAAGTGCGAAAAAGCTCGTCGTCCACCCAAGAAGCATTGTAAGAAGCGGTAACAAAGACTCGGCAACGGTCTTCAAAGCGGTGATCCGAATCTCGAAGAAGAAGCGATTTAGGGTCCATTGATAAATCAGTAGAATTGGCGCTCAAAATTCTGAGAATGGCTTGTTCCATCGCACCGGAGGCTTTTTTGCGGTTGGCATCATTCATCGCTTCGATTGCTTTTAAGGGTGGACCTGTATCAGGAAACATGGCTAGGCCATATTCGGAGTAGACGTCCAGAGCTTGTTTGGCGGTTAACCCTAGCCTCCCGAGCAAAAGGGCAATGAATCCTCCACCGGAACTCCCACAAATCAGGTCAAAGAAGTCGCAAGGTCGACAAGTCCCAGCTGGGCGATATCCACAAGCACGGCATTTTCCATCAGAGTCAAATGAACAGATCTGAGGTAGGGAGCAGGGTGTGATGGTCACATCACTTATGAGCGAAGTTTGAAGCATTTTCATGATATGATTGAGAATAACGAGCTCAGAGAGGCAGCGAATGCCCCCTCCATCCAAGCATAACACGCGAAGTTCTCTAGGATTTGGCGGCTTCGTAAAAGGTTGTGGCGCATGGATCTTGTCAGCCATGGCAACGTTGCAACAGGGTGGGCTTTCTGCTTCCAAAACACATTTAATCCGGTTCCAATGTCAGCTTGGGTCCTTACCAGAAGGATCAAGAGTGCAGTAGTCTAGTGAGATGAACTAGGATTTCGCTGTTTCTGAGATCTTCCTCATACTGACTTTCAGGTTGCGGGGAAGATGTGTACTAGTACTAGTCGAACGCTAACTGCTGAGATTGAGGTTTGCATTTCCCTTATTTATGGTTCCTCCACCACCTGATCCGGAGACCTTGGACTAATTCGGTTTAGAAATTTCCTATTGGAGCTATATTGACGTTTCACGGTGAGAACAGGTAATTGTTCATCTTCATCAGCAGTTCCATTACATCAGGCACCATATTCTCCAAAATCTCCAACAATATCACCAGCGCCGCACCCTTTGAATCTCAGGTCGCGTTCGGCTCCAATTGACGTGTACAGTTGGATTGTATTCGCCTCTGAGGAAGTCTGCATCCTTCTCGAAGTTTTCTCGAAAAGCGACAAGATCTCCAACCTGGATCCTGAGTGCTTCGGCATTCTCCTGAAAGACAACTCGAATGTGAGAAGATCCAGCATCACCATTCTCAGCACTTTGTACCATCTCCTGCAGAGTCTGGTTGATATGCATCATAACGGCGCTAGTTAGCGACCACAATCGATCTCGGCTTTGACGGAGATCCCTCTTCCACCTCGTCATCCTGTCCTTCGCTAATTCGTCCTGTGGAAGAGTAGTTGTTCCGAATGATAAGGGCAAGACGCGATCGGTGAAATAAACGGAATAAGCCGTAGGTTGAAGAGACCCTGCTGAAGATCAATTCCAATCCCTTCATGGGAAGGCATACATACAAAACTGATACCATTGCAATCTGAGCCAAGTTAGGATTCCAAGCAATCCACCAGCGCTGCTTTCGGCGCGCTCCAACTGGCAAGTAATTGAATGCGACAGAAGCTCGCTCGCTGGTTCGAGAAAGACGAAAAAGGAGCTCAGCATGATGGAAGTTCGGGAAAAGGAATGGTGAAGCTTGGAAACTGAGTCTTTGGCCTTCTCATCATTTAGATTCTTTCCCAACAGGAGCTTTTCGAAGACAATGAGGAAGTCATTCACGAAACATTCGTAGTCGTGGATCATCAAAAGCAAAATAAATCGCAAGTCTTCTTGGACCAGCCGGACTTCTGCAGGCGGAACAAACCAGCGAGCTTCGACTGCAGCGTTGGCCCATTTTAAAGAGAGAACGAGATATTCAAGCTCCCGGTTGCAGAGAATGCCGATGCTCGAGAGGGTCATGGCATAAAGATCGCTATCCGAGGGTAGCGGTCGCGGGGCTACAGGTGGATGTGGGGTCTGGTGTAGATTATTGGAAGACGCTGGGGGGTGCTGTCGAAACTTTGGTGAAAGCTGAAGGAAATCGACGGAAAGTTTCAAAGCGCGACCATGCAAAAAGTGATCTGGGACAACGTCCCCGTACACATTGCTGCAATCTAGCCATGCCGACGTTGAGACAAGGATCAAAGATCGTTGAAGGTGCAATCTCCCAGCTCGGAGACCTTGAAGGTAGGCTTCGACTTCCTTCCAGAAGCCAAGGAGACCTTTTGAGCAAGATTTGATGACCAGGAACTGTTGATGAAGATTATCACTCAAATAGTCTATTTCGAGCGTCAGACGAGAGAGAGCAAAAATGTTGATGCTGACCAAAGTCCCGCCTTTTGTACAACTGTGCTGGTCGACGCCAAAACCAAAGATATGATGCAGCATTCACAAAACGAAGGTGGTCATGACAATTACGGAGTAGCTCAGTCTGCAAACTGGACATCCTTGTCGCCAAGTGCAATTGAGACTCTGCGGCAACAAGCAATTGCTGCAGTTGGAAGAGAACAGACTGTGCCCAAATATGATGAGATTCGGTGTCCCAATCGCTGTTACCTTCCCAATCAGCGAAGCCTGCTGCAAGACCTTCGCCATCGGAACGTAAGCTACGCCAAGTCTGGAGACAAATGTCAAAAAGAGTGAGAATTTGATGTGCTTGAATGCATGTTGAGAAAGGGGTGAGCAGATAAAATGCCTTCCAGGCTTCGTCCCATCGTTTTAGATCTGATCCGATGGATGAAAAAGTCGTCCCTAACAGTTTGACTAACTGGGCGTGATTGTGAATAGATTGGAGGTCCGTCATTGATGAACGTGTCCAGAGGGAGGGTATTTTTCACTATGCCAGCCACTGAGATGCTGTTGAATAGCGCACGACGATAGCGAGCTGGCTGGTGAAAGGTTGACGAGGTCTGCTTTCACTTCGGAGCGGAGCTTCTTACCTTGTTCGAGAGACAAAGGAAAAGAGGGTTTGGAAAGCCCATGCAACCTAATCGGCTTTAACTTGTTTGAAATGAATTTTAGTTCTGACCGATAATTGATCGGTTGTCAATCTTTCCACAATGATGGAACTCAATCCGGTTTCATTAGGCTGATTGATTGGTCGAGATCCAAGGATTCAAGCTGTCAATGACAAATATTAAGTGAAGAGAGTTGCCTTTTAAATGACCGTCAGGATGCCAGTGTAGAGCTTTGTAACCCTTTGCACTCTCTTTCAGCATGTCTGTGCCTTTCTCCTCTTCAATGGAGGTTGGTTCAGGACAATCTGAGGATCGCAAGTTACTCAACATGTTAGGGGCGCTCACAATGCAGAAACCTGTAGATATTGATCCGATCTGGCCTCGAATGAGAGCGATTGTATCCTGGGGGGAGCAGGAGTGAATGATTATTCCTACAACTCTTCCACCTGGCTAACTGAGGAACAGTGCCTTGCTTATAAAAGATTCCACACCTCTCAGGCAGTTACAGGATACTTTCAACGAGGTCAGCACCGACTTCTTCTCATGTACGAAGAATATTTTCTTCGCCGTCTGGGTCTCAAGACGGTTGTTTCAACGATTGCATCGCGATGGTTCTACGAATGAAAGCGTGCTCGCTGATGTAACATGTGCATCCTACTTCGCGGTTACGATCAACCAGTTATTTCTACAAGGAGTCTCGAGCAAGATTTTTCAATTGAGTCATCAGCTCGATTCAGTGAGCTCGTCTCTTTTCTCATGCAGGATGTCGTCTTGATGTGCTGGCCATTATAGCTTAGTCAAGAGTTCAAGTTGCTGCATGAACAAAGCGATAGTTACTTTTCCTCTACAGTGAGTAGCAACAAACCCTATTCAATAGTTAATGAGACGCTGCAGAACGACCTCATGAGCAAATTTAGTCGTCTGTTCTTCACATTCAGTACCAACGTTGGTGAGGAAAGGTTGAATATACGCCAGGGTTGACCGTTGAACGCCTCAGACAGAGCTTACCAAACTGGACCGTGCGGCCTTGAAGATTCACTGCGAACACCTGGAAGACATGACACTGAGCCTCTCTTCAGCTCTCCGACAATGGGCAGATCAATGCAAATTCCTAGAGTCCATTCTGCAAGCAATCAAGCAACAGAGTGTTGTCTTTGCGAGGAGAAACCCGGCGAACCCCAGATTTCCTGTCGGATGGCATCGCAAGTGTCTTGAGTTGTGGGAGAAAGTCAAAATTCGCACAGCTGAGGATGCTTTCAAGGTATGTCTTGCATGTCATCCTAACGTCTCCGAGCTGAATGCACTTAGGCGATACGATGTGAAGTATTGCAAGATATGTATAATAACCCGAAATCTTCCATTGTCAAGGTATTTAGACGATGTGAGTACAGACGACTGTTTAAGAGTCTCTTATAACTTCGACAGTGCACGATGTCGACTGCGATCTACAGACAGTTAAGTCCTTACACCTC
Organism: Atractiella rhizophila; assembly: GCA_021432655.1. NCBI lineage: Eukaryota > Fungi > Basidiomycota > Atractiellomycetes > Atractiellales > Hoehnelomycetaceae > Atractiella > Atractiella rhizophila. The sequence continues at coordinate 19,290 of MU271727.1, forward strand.
CTCTGGGAAACAAGCGGCGAGGAGTGCGATCTGAATTTCAAACATCGTTTTCATAAGGAGAAAACTGAGGTTGAGAGAGACTTTTCTGACGCGTACCGAAGCTTTCGAGGACTGAAGCAATGGGACATGAAGAAGCAAAGCAGCTTTCTACCTAATGCATTGAACGGCAAGGACGTCAGTTCCAAGGGATTTTTGTCTCGATATCTCGCGACCGAATCGGGCTTGTTTGACATCGACATACCCCTTGTGACGCCAGGGAACACACCAACCAAGGCATCCTTTGATATCGATGCACGCCGGGTTGCGCGGCGGCTGAGCTCTCTGACACTTGTGACTCCTTCGAATCTTTCGCGGATAAGGATTTTGTCACTGGACGGCAGTGGAACATGGGCATTCGCTGAAGTATTCTTTTTGCGAGAGATTCTACGGCAACTCTGCTCGGAACTTTCAGAAGAAGAAAAACGAAAGTACAATCTTGGATGTCATCCTGATGACCTTCAGCCTCACAAATTCTTTGATCTGATTATCGGTTCCTCGACGGGTGGACTTCTTGCGTTGATGTTCGGCTCTCTAAAGATGTCTGTGAACCAAGCCATTGCTGCTTTTCGGTATCTTTGTGAGAAGGCTTTCGCCGCAGATCTGGCCGAGGCTTCGGCTGCATTTTCATCTCGCTTCGAAACTTCGTTCAAGGAGGTGATTTCGAAGGCTGGCCTCAGCAAGGATCAACTCTTTTGCCCTGTTCACGATGGGTGCAGAGTAGCCGTTACCGCGGCTTACGAATCCTCCATAACCGATCTGAAGGTCTTTCGCTCTCATGAGATTTGGGATGAGGTGAAACTTTGGGAAGTGGCTCGCGCCACCATTGCGATGCCACGCCTCTTTCTCCCAATCACGATTGATGACACCGAATATGTGGATGCCAGCGGCGCTGGACACCTGAATCCCATCATGGCCGCAGTCACTGAAGCACACTCCATTTGGAGGGATGATAACTTTAAGTACGGCTGTGTCATTTCTTTGGGCGGAGGTGAAAGACCTCCAGTACAGCGAAACACAAATTTGTCGGCGGACGCTCTCTTAGCGGCAGTCGTCGACGCAGGACAGCATGGATCTAGAGAAGCTACACAGGCGGATAACTACTTCTGCGATAGCGATTTCTACTTTCGATTTGAGGCCAAGCGTCCGGCTTACACTCATGCGGTTGAAGACTTTGACCCGGAGAAGTTACGGGAGGCGGCTGGGTTAGCAAAAGCTGAATTGAACAAACCTCGGCGGCAGAAGGAAATTGAACGAGCAGCTCAGCGTTTATGGACTCTTAGTAAACAGAACGGTGTAGAACTCTGATTCGATTCCTGAGCCATTCCTCCAAACAATCCAAGTATGTGTAGCCTCGAGAAGTTCTTGATTCAGTTTATCATATTTTGTAGTGTGGGTTTGGGTGCGGTTTTCATCTTGTCACTCTCGTGTACGATGACTTCAGTACAATGTAGCCTCAGTCTGAACCGTGTAACATTCGCTGAATCGATCGCCATTGATACTTGCAAACAACCTGCTGCTAGCTTGTTCTGGTTATTGGTAACATGTAAATTATGGAGAAGCTGCTCCCATGAATATTCATGCCAACTTCATGGAAGACAGGAGGCGCAGTAATGAAATAGCGCTGTCGTAAGTCTGCTCAAAGAAGCAGCTCACATGAATCCAATGTTAATCATATGCTTCGCAAACAGAGGTCGGGAAACTGACAACCCAGCAACACACTCAACATCGGCCCTCCAGCTCTTCCACACTGCATGGTCCGTGCTGAATCCGAAAGAGGATTCATGGCCCTGCTTGGACAAGAGCTCACCGTACTTCGAGGCAACATGAACGTACTCAAGGTTTGGCAAACGTGCTCTATTACCTTCCAGCACTGACAGAAATCTTTCGAGAACGTTAAGGTCTAACTCGCGAACGAATAGGTATCGAATGGTCGATGCGAGGCGCTTTAACTCGTTCTCCGGGAAAGCCTTCTCGATCGTAAGAGAGACAAGACCGGTGCAGTGAGAAATGGCTTCTCGAACTTGAGCTGCGCCGGTAAGGGTTCGAATGGAAAGGTTCCTCAGGCTCGATTTGGCGCGGAGAATCAGATTGTACCCCTCGTTGAGACTGTAGAATTGCCGTTCGCGCCAGGTTGGTTCAGTTGCGTGGATTTCCAGACTGCGTAAGCAATTTTCTTCGATAGAGTTGCTGAAGGCAGTCGTGATCACTCCACAGTCCGTTAGTGATAAGTGCTGTAGTCGAAGCTTCCACGGCACCTCTTGAAAGTCTTCAAGGGAAATGAGAGATAAGTCTAGAACGACTAGATCGACGGAAGCGCCGACGTTGGGTATCAATGGAGCGAAACCGACTGCATGGGAACTGAAATTCGAAACGGATAAGTGTACAAGCTTCGGTAAAGGAGGCAAATGGCCCATGGAAATGTGCTCAAATCTAAGAAATTCCAATTGCTTCGAGCAGGCGGCAATAAACTCGTATGCCTGCGCATTAGGCTGCAGCAGTATTGCAGGGAGGGAGAGATGTCGAAGGCTACTGATACTCCGCTCAAAAAAATAACTGAGGTGCTGAGGGATTTCGCCGCCTGTGTCGCCATAAATGCCTATTTCGCATGTGATGTCGAGACTGATAAGGCTTGATGATAGCTGGTGCGAGTTGGGAATCCAGACGGACTCGAAGTTCAGGGACAGATGTCGCAGGCCAACCAGGGTTGACAGCACGCCGATGGCGTAATTCGTTCCATCGGTTTGGAGGATATTGAGCGTTAGAGCGACAAGGCCATTAGCAAGAGGCTGAGGGAAAGAAAACGTGCTCCAGAACTGCCGGTCGTCTTCGTTTTCGGTATCGCAGTCAATATCTAACGCCTTGAGGTTCGGTGACATCCTGAGTACTTCGGAGGAATGCTCGATTTTGCATCTCCAATCCACGAGCAAATTTCGAAGTTGAAGACATATTCGTGGACGCTGTTTGAAGAACGAAGCTGATTTCGACGTCAACGCGATGCGTCGTCGGAAGAGGACGTCGGACAATGCTTCATGGAAAATGCGAGAAACAGTTCGAAGGGAAGCAAGGTAAGAGTTTGAGATGTCTTGATCAAGGCAGAGCTGTGTTAGAATGTAGATGAGGAGCTCCGGAGGAAGACAGTTCATAGTCACCTGGAAGGAAACAGCAGATCTATCAGTTCGACGTTCAACGATGGGATCGGCAGTGTTCGAAGGTTCTACACAATGAATTGTAATTTTCGCACTGTTATATTTATGACAGACCCATTTGCCAGCTGCATGTGTCGCCCATATTGCCGCTTTGTCATGCAGGCTCTAAATCTACGTGAAGAACTTGATTGATGCGCCGAAACACTGCGAACTCACGTTGTTTCCCATCGCTAACAATAACTTTCATGCATTTCCAATGCTGTCGTGGAAAGATCAAAGGGGCAGGCCTCCTGGTCGTACATGCCATCGGAGAGCCTTCGGCGACCTGCTGAGTGGTACTCCTTGTTCTTACGCAGCACAATCTTACTTACAATTACAACGCCGGTGTAACCTCTACAAAGCACAATCTCAGAACACGATGGAAGAGAACGGCACCATCACCAAAGAGCCCAACCATCTCTCCCTCCTACGCAATTTTCTTCTCACTTCAACAGTCGTGTCCTCATCCATTCCGTCCGCCAAATTCTCCCCCGAAACGTTGATAAACCTACGAGCGCAGAGGAGGGAGGTTCGACGTCACGTTGAGGAAGAGTTGGAGGAGTGGGCTGCAGAAAGACGACTGACTGGCGCAGAGCTGAGATTGGTTGAGGATGAGAAAGTGGAAGCGTGTTTAGAGATGGAAGGGAAACTTTTGAAGCGAGACTTGGTGGAGCTAGAAGAGCGGGTCGAAGAACTTCGTCAACAGTTAGAGAGGTACGTTCTTCATTTTCAAGATGAAACTAGAGCTTATGAAGAAACAGTGTTAAAGTATCCCTTGCCAGTGGTGACTAGGAGCAGCCTGTTAGGGTAATGTGCAACAGTCTGCCGTCACCTCTTGTATTTAGCCCAATCCATTGCGTTCTGCAAAGACAGTGTCAGATTCGGCCTTGTTGTACTTCTATTCCTGAAGGAAAGACGATCAAATTGAGGTCTCGGATTGGGGCTGTCGCTGACGAGACGGCTCAGATAACCCTGAGCGGATACATAATTGAAGAGCGAGAAACAACATAAGCCGTTCTAGTCCACTTCACCACACTCCCAAACCCAAACACTTGAACGGGTATCTATGAGCCAGAAATGTGGGCCGCAGCATTCACATCTATGTTTACAAAGCCAAAATAATGGCATGAAAACATTTCGGGCCGAATTAGCAAGCAAAAAACCGACTTTGGTGACGTCGACTCGCTCCGATTTTGTTCCACCAACATTGCACACTGAGCATGTCCCTCTTCGCACGCACCCCCTCCGCCCTCCGCCAGGCGCCCCTCCGTCTCGCCGTGCGGCCATCCACTGCCGCTCTCCGCGTGCGCCACTATGCAGCTCCGAGCAGCGAGCCGTCTATCCACACCCAGCTGCACGAGAAATACGACTCGCTGACGCCAGCCTCTGAGATTTTGAAGGCGGCGAAGGGATGGTCCAAGTCGCCGGCTATGGATAGGCTCATTAAGGACTTGGAGGCCATTCCGGACTCTGAGAGGGCTCATTCGAAGGACGCGATGAGGCTCCTGCAGGAGATAGTGGAGCTTCATAACAAGGATGGAGAGCCGAGAGCGGATAGGATTGGACATATTGGCGAGACATTCAAGAGAGGAGACTTGAGTGCGCATTTTTTTCTTCGAAAAGGGATGAAATAGCGCTGAGTATGACGACATAGTCTGGCTCATCGGCGCTCTCGCCGTGTTCGTACCAACAGCTGGTGCGTCTGCCTCTCTTCCTCTCTCTTCTCTTATCCAGTGTTCTTGTAATTAGGTTACCTCCTAAGCGCTCCCTCTGGTGCCCAACACCACCCCGCCGGCGTCGCCGAGTCCGAGAAAACCTTAGGGGACGTCCCAGAGCCAACGACTGACGTCGAGAAGGCTGCTGCACACGACGGCGAGGTGGAGGCGGCGGCGGGTAGGGGAGAACTGAAGAAGGGGACTGTACGTGTTTCCTAACCTCTGACGTTCTAGTCTACGAATGTTGACATATTTCGTTTGGTTACAGGAGGACGAGAAAGATACTCCTCCTCCGACCAGCGGAGAGAAGAAGGATACGCCTAAAATGGAGGAGAAGTCGCTTGCGAAGCAGAGCGACGAAGGACATTCCACCCCGAATACCAAGGAAGAGTCTAAGCAGCCTGGGTTTGTCTTTTATCTTCCTTTTTGTATTGCATCGACTGAAACGGATTTGTGTGGGCAGCGAGACGCAGCCTAAAGAACAGCTGAGGGAAAAGGAAGCGGAGAGGAAGGACAAAATCGCAGACAACAAGTCCAAGTAGCCATCCTTCGAAAAGGACACTTAAAATATCTCTCTCTCGTCGGCTTTAAAGCTGTCTGGACCAATGATGAATCAAAATACATTGTTTCACATGCTTTATATCAACAGATTGTCTCCCGCCTCCATTCCTCCAGATAGTACATGAAGAACCAAACTATCTAATCCTCTCAGATCCGCAACCTATCTCTAGAAATACAGCGAACGTCAGAGACAACATGCTACAAGTCCGTCTACACCATTCACCATTTCCCACAAGGTTAAAAACGATCACTCCAACAACTCTCTCAACGCCTCATCAAACGGAGGCAGCTTGGACTTCAAGCTGTCCCTCCTACCACTCTCACTCTTCACGATAGGCTCCGGAGCGGAGCCTGCTCGACGACGTAGAGTTTGGGAGGTAGACATAGGGGAGGTACCGACGTCCTTCTCTTCGCCTCTCCGTCGGTCGTACGTCTCGATGATGGAGCGGAAAGTGAGGAAGAGGACTTCGGCGCGTGCGAGGAGGGGTTCGGGATCCATGGTCATTGCAAGCTCGTTGCAATACTGCCCAAGCGAAGCACAAAGCATCAGCTCAGCCCTTGAACGCCACGCCGAAAGAAAAAAAAAGAGCGCACCTTGAGAATCTCGTCGAATTCGGTCAGATAGCGCATGATCACGTCCCTCTGACTCTCAATGATCGCGAGCGCAAAGAAGATGTGAAACTGTTTGGAATAATGGTCCGTCCAACACACCTCCCAGATCCTCTGCACCTGTAACCATTCGAACTCCCTCTTGAACAGGCAGAGCATCCACCGGAAGACGAAGAAGAGGTTGAGGGCACCGACGCGCTCCAGGAATCGGTAAAGTTGCGGATCCATCAGAGCGATGAGCGATTGGAGGAGCGTGAGCTGCTTCTTCATCCCACTTTGATCGCGTAGGAAGTTGGGCTTCGCTCGCTGCATGAGACCGACGAAACACCAGAAAGCGAGGGCTTCATCTCCTTCTACCACTACGTAGATGGGTGACAGGAGGTCGGACATTCCTTGAACATACCCTACACCAGTTCGTCATCAATATTGAATTTTCATCACATCACCAAGCGGGTGGAACAAAAAAGCATACCCAATTCGTCCTCATAGTAGTTGTAGGTCATCAATATCTCCTGCATCTTCCTCACATGGAAATTCGAAGTGGGATGGGCATCGGACACGCTCTCGGACCAATATTCCTTATCCTCCCCATCATTTCCACCGTATTCTTTCGACAGCTCTTCTTCCTCCTTCGCATCGTCATCCGCCAGAAACATAGGTTGCGTGCGATCTGTACGCCTACAGTCGATCTCTACAATGGAACCATTAACTTCATTGGCGAGGAATAGGAGAAGTGGACAAACCGATTCGATGACTCTCTTCTTCAAACCTCTGGCTCTTCCTCACCTCCCTCGCAGCCTCACTATCCCCCCTCCAAACCTTCTTCAAGCGTGCATACTCTTCCCTCTTCTTCGCCAACTCCTCCGCTCTCTTCTCTCCACTCCATTCCCACTCCCAAACACCAAGTAACGCAGGCCACACCTCCTTCCTAACCCCATCCTCGGCGTTCAAACCACGCTGGAAGATGCGCTTCCGAATCTCGGGACCTGAGAGCAGGAGGGTATGCGTCGTGCTATCTGAGAGGGAGCGGGTGTACTCAGTCAGAGAAATGGGTGTGTTGGACGCGCGAGAGGAATGATGCGGTGTGAGTTTATAGGTCGACTGCACCACAGCCAACATCAATCGTCAGCCTGTCCATCCACAAAGGATGGGGTAGAACATGGGGGAACATACAACAAGGACTTCCCAACTCCCAACCTCTTCCTCTTCCCCCTCTCCTCCGCCTCTAACTTCCACTTCCGCCCTTCTCGCCCGCTCTCCCTCCTCCGCGACCACCCTTGCCCATTTAGCAAGATATACTTTGGCGCTATCGTAGCCGCCGACACCTGCGGTCTCCGTCCATCGACTGTATAGCTCAGGTTTGGCATGTGTCGCTGCAAGTATGGGTGGAGGGATGTGTCGCAAAACTGGTTGTGCGAGCGGGTGAGACAGCACCTGTTGTGCGGCAGACTGGGCTGCGGATCTCGCACTGTTTATCCATCCCACAATCAGTTCAGTTCCATGTCATAATTGTAATGATAAGGAGACCATACGTACTTCTTTGTGATCTTGGAGAATCCGCTCAGGACACCGAAGGTGAGCTGTCCCATGCTAGGACTTCTAATTCCACCCTCGCCCTCGCCTTCCGTCTCAGTCCCACTTTCCTCCCCACCATTCCTCCTCCTCCCCTGCCCCAAACTCTCATGCAAGATACTAAGACTCTTCCCCTTCCTCCTCCTTACCGTCCCCGCACCCGCTGAGGTTCCAGGAACAGGCAAATCAATAGCGTCGTCTTCGAAAACCGGCACAGAATGCACTTCTACATCCGCACGAGAAGGATTGACTAGGTAGAGGGAGGAGTCGAGTGCAGAGCGGAGGAGGGAGGTGCAATGTGGTCTGAGATGTGCGAGGAACTCAGAGATCGGAGAATGGGGTTTTGCGAATGGTGACGAGCTCGAGGGACCCGATGAGGATATGGGGATCCGACTGTCTTTGGTTCCACCGGGAGTATTGGCCGTTGTTGTGGACGCTGGTCGATCGTCATGAAAGTATAAAGTTGGGAGCTCGCGTTGAGAGGAGGTGGCGGAGGGAGAAGGAGGATAGGAGTAGATGTTGCATGATGCGAACCAACTTGAGAGAGTCGGCGGGCGTAGTTGAATCGAATATACCTGAGAAAGAGGCAGGGAAAAGGCAGGTGAATTGGGACTTGAGGATGGTGGGAGGGAGACCAGGATCGAGTTGCTGTCGATGGTCTCGGATGTAGAGAGTGTGCCAGACTGAGAAAGATCGACTGATACGTAGGTTTTGTGGTCGGATGATTGGGAAAGGAGCGACGACGGTATCCAGGATAGGAGGATGGATTCCGTCGTTCCTTCTTTCGCATCTCCCTTCAAGAAACAATCAAACACCATCCTATTTTTGCATGCCACATTGCGGAAGCAGAGAGACTCACACGTTGCACGATAGCCAACCAACCCTCGACGTTGTCCTTTAGATATGACGTTGGATGAACAAACACCGCACTCTTCGCATACAATAGCTTGCACGTCTCTTTCGGTACATTCTCGCTCTCACTCCTTTTTACCTTCCCACTGGTTTCCCCTGGTCCACCAGCTCCTTCTCCTTCGACGAGATTAATGTGTTCGTAAGTCTTAGAGAGAAGCGGAGAGTCGGAGGGAGAGATGGAACGACCCTTTGTGCCCCTCCGAGCTAAACTGGGCGGAGTGGAACTCGAACTCTGATTTGAAGGAAAGCCAGTCGTTTGCTGCATCACCGACGGTCAGAGCTCTTCTTGTTACGTGTTAAGCGGCCAAGGGAAAGGACGCACTGAACACTCATTCGATGGTCTGCCGTCTACTTTCAAGTAATCGTTCTCGCTGTCAGAATCCATTTTGCCTCCTCCCATTTCTTGTTCTGCCGGAGTCTTGTATATCTTCGTATCTTCCTCTTCCCCTTGTTAAAAGGCAACCGACTTATATCCCTCGCTCGTGGCAAGGCTGTCGGTCGTTTCGATCCGCGAGTCAGTCTCGCTCTCCTGCGCAATCTTGGATGCGCTCGCAACAAAACGACCACGATCGAAGGGAGTTCATGCCGCGAGATTACGATGGAGATAATTAGTGCGAAGATATTGACGTTACTGTAGTGCTAGTAGATAATGGGATGCTGAACTGGGTGCGTTATCATTGGCATTCAATATTCAACGTTCAGCTCGAGAAAGCTGTACAAAGCTGGTTGTACTTTCATGCAGGAAGATGCTGCACATGGGGTAGTGATGGATGGAAGCATCTTCAAGTACTGTACACTAGTCGTTGAGAATTTGTAGGGCGGAAGTGAATGACTTCTACTTGCTTACTCGCGGTTTTGCTTGCTATGGGACCTATCAGATTCAGGAATCGATGTAACTTCGGAGCATCCATTCAACCTGTCAACGTGGTTCTGTAGTGATCATAACCCCTTCCGTTTCTGGATTCCGAGTAGGAGGGCTTACAATAAATTTTGTGATCGCATGGACTTCTTATGTCGCCTGACTGAAAGACAAACAA
>MU271728.1:0-25381 GCA_021432655.1 Atractiella rhizophila
GATGACTTTACGTAGATATCTCGTGACCTTGTCAATGAGATATGCGTTTTTCCAGCACAAATCCGACGAGTCCAGCAGAGAGCCACAATACCGCCACCAGCCCAGGAAGGCACTCTCTGAGGGAGTCTGGGGGAAGAAGCGATGGTGGTTGGGGAAATAAGTGTTCTTCTTGTGACGGGTGTCCGCAATCCGATAGTTCGGATCTCGGGGCGCGGTTAAATATTCAAGGTCTCGGAGAAGTGGGGTATATCCGATCACACGCTTCATGCCACCGACTCAGACCATCTCACATCTGATTGAGGATGCCAAAATCTCTGCTTATACCATGTGCAGCTTCAAGCCATGGCGCATCGAATTTGGTCAGGAATGTCGAGTTCCCTTCTAGACGATAATTTGGATGGATCAGGATGGGATCATGCCAAAGTGCTCCTGCGATATCGATGCAGATCGAATGATTGGCCTTCCGACGCACTAAGCGACTCACGAGCTCTCCTGCATGCTTTCCTTGTTCAATACTTTGGATTTTCCAGACCTCTTTTTCTTGAACTCGTCCGCCTTCCTGCCCGTTTCATGTTCTGTTCGTGTTCTGCAAGTGGGGGTCGAGTGTCCGACGTCCCGCTTGCCACAAGTTCACCGAGTTGTTCTCCTCTTTTAAAATTTTTAATGGGCTTTCAAGGTGCCCAATTCTGTTCTTGTCGAGGTACAAAGCAGTTTCGGAACCCGGGACCATGGATGGAGTCAGAACGACCTTGAAAGAAAGACGCTGGAAGGTTGAGCTAGTTAGAGCATTATCGACATGGCAATGCCTGTCTTTGTTGCCCAGGACTGACGGAGACCCTATACTCGATGATGCCATCGGGTGCGCTTGCAATCGCTATTATCGATGATCGATATTCCGGGAAGGAGCGGCTTGCCATGCACTGCTCAATGTCGAACTTTCCTGCGAACTACGTTGCGATGTGATGATTGCCTAATTATTAGGAGGGAACGTTCCTGGCAGTCTGTTTTGATCACACCAGCCTTGCATCAGCAAATAAATTATTGGCTATGGCCAAATTCTGCAAGCTGATATCGTGACCATGCTTCATCAACCTGGCACGAAAGACAGCAGAGTCGGAATGGTACTGCAACTTCAATCCAAGTGGTGAATATCGGATATCCCTTGCCTTTAATCCTTCCAGCGTCTGCTGCATGGTCTTGGACAAGAAACATTTTGCCTCCTTCAAATTTCTATCCACTTCTGCCAGCAGAGCTAGCAGGAAGGATGGGTGGCGACGAAATTGCGTGCCACGCTCCAAGTTCAAGCAAGCAACCTCTGAATGTTATCCGCCTACTTCCCGAGGGAGGAGTAGGCTCCAAGTTCGACATCGGAATGCTCCACTTCTTTGCCAATCTCGTGCTTCTAAGGTTACTTTCCCTGACAATGCTGATGGCCAAAGCTGCGCGAGGACACTCCGACTGCTCCGATTGTAACAAAGCTCGACCGTTATCGCCTGTTTGGAAGCTTTGGGCGAGCACTATGAAGGAGTGATGGGAGCGTCCGGCTCCTTTGTTCTGTGTACTCGCGATATCTTCCAGAGCTGGCAGTGGCGAATGCTTTTGTACCAGTAGCCGACATGTCGCTGCGAGTGTTCTCAAAGCGGAACGAAAATCCAGCCGTTTCTCCAGCCAGCAGCCAGAACAGATCGAGCATTGGAAGAAGGCTCGGTCGATGGTTGACGGTGTGGTGGTGTCTTCGATGTCGATGGTTATAAAAGTCACCCCAGGCTGGGATTTGGATTTCTCCAGCTTGGCAATCTCCATCAGATTCAGCTCTCTTTTTTATTCGTTCTCTTCATCATTCCTTCACACCTCAAGATGCGCGCTTCTCTCCTTTGGTCGTCATTCCTTTCTATTGTCGCGGTATCTGCCCAAAACTTGGTGCAGGATCCTAGTTTCAATATTGCTAGCTCGGGAGGGTGAGTCTCGCAGTCAGTTGTAATCGGAGTTGCACCTGATTGAAGATGATAGAGGATGGTCGATCTGTTAGCATACCACAGTCTTTCGAGCCTGCAACGCTGACTACTCGTTCCAGATGGTTCGTCTTACGCTCGATATTATCCTGGAGAAGGAATAGACGGTTCATCGTATGTGCACACATCTTCACTTCAAGTTGAAAACTGATGTCAACTGTCAACGATCAGCTGCTTCGGCATTGCTTCCACGTACGAACCTCTCGTTAGCTAGCGCAGTAAGCCCCTTGATGGACAAAAGAGCAGCTCCGAACAGTTCGATGTGGCGAGTCAACCTGTCAGCGGTCTCACCGTTGGAGGGACGTATACGCTCTCCTTCTGGCTACGCTACCGATCAACGGCACCAACGTCTGTTTATGTCACTGTCGGCGACTTCTTCTCGGGTTCGTCTACCTATTCCCACAACTTCCACTTCTCCTTCTGGCTTGTTGATTCGCGGCGCTTTCCCAGGCGAAGTACCATCTAATCAAATTACCGGCTCTTGGGTGCAACACACTTTCACTTTCACGTCCACAGCAAGAACCGCCTCTCTCACCATTTATGGAGTGAACTTGCCGGACTGGACTTACGTTGATAATGTTTTCTTGGGTCTCTCGGGTAGCAGTTATAACCTCGTTCATGGTCAGTGCTCTTTTTCTGAGAAATAGGAAATGATCAAATTGAGATGCACAGACCCTGGCTTTGAGCAATCGAATCCTACTTCGCCTTGGGGACTATGTTCGTGTTTCCCTCCCTTTAGTGACTTTTTCTGAGACACCCACAGCTGGAGGTTCCACTGCTGCCATCGAAGCAGGCTCATATGACACATCGGCGACCGTACGTTTTCAGTTCGTCACCATCACGTTCTGACGCTGTCTTGCAGAGCTCCAGCACTCCCGATGTCGTCAGTCAACTGATCCGTCCCCTGGATACGTCCAAATCGTATACTTTGTCCTTTTCCGCGAAAGTCGATGGGAGCTGTGTATGCTTTTCGTCCAACTGACTCTTCATCCTACAATGACGATTTTAGAGCTCTGCACACCTTACGGCCGCATTTGGAATGTTCTCCAAAACCCTCACTTGCTCTGCCCTGTCTAACGGGTGGTCGACATTCTCCTACGAGGTTCGACCAACAACTGACTCGATTACCATTTCTTTCTCTGCCTACAGCAATGGCAACACCATCTATGTGGACGACGTTTCGATCACGGCGGACTCCGAGCTAGCTCCCAGTGCAATCCCAGCCAGAAGGAAGCGAGAGGCAATGAAAAGAAGGCACCAACAATTGCTACATGATCATCCCTTCTGCCCCATCAACATGTCCGCCTGTCCCGTCTTTCTTGCAAACGGCAAGAAACGTGACGGCGCTTTCGAGGTCTGCTCTCTCTTTTCCTCCTTCCAATGTTTTTTGAAGCGTCTGATTGTACGATCCCTCTAGTGCCTCGACCCAGCCACGGAGCTCAATTCCTGCGGTGGTTGCATTGGGCAAGGAGGTGTCGATTGCGAAGCCCTCCCAGGTGTCGCCTCCGTGTCTTGCCAGCAGTCTCAATGCGTCGTCTCCCGATGCAAATCTGGTTTCTCGCTCTTTGACAATGCTTGTATTGCTTGACCGCCGTTCCATTCATTTCACCCTGTCTACCTTTCGCCGAATTTGCATAGTCGAATTAGCATAATTTTCTTCGTTTTCGGTGCTATTTCTCGTTGTCCTCTTGTTGTGTATAGTACACAGGATTAAGAGTAGAAGTTTCCTTTCAAGTCACCTCCTTCTACTAGAGCCCACCCTCTGTCATGATAAGATTCAACCGCTTGCGCCTCCATAACCAAGGCCACTAGACGTGCTGATCATCGTCCTTCAAATCTGCATATTGTGCTGGCCTTGTCGGAGTCTTGTATTGTGAGCACTTCAAAGGACTTCACCCTTTCCTTTTACATTACAGCGGTATGCATCAAAACGGTATGAGCCACCATGCATTGATGCATCCGTTTTGAATGTTCGCTGAAGGAGACGCCACCAGCGCGTTCAAGATTTTGGGTCAGTGATAGGTTCAATCATCAATCAATTGATTAATTAATATTTATTGATTCCACGAAGTCAGTCTATTGAATTCATTGCATTTATTCTCCATTTCAGAATGGAATTAGAGTGCGTGAAAGCTAACCATCCGGAGGTTCTGAACCATGACGGATTGTTTGGCTGCCCTTAAAGAGATAAAAAGCACCCCTAATCGATGCCTTCGTATTTCCCTTCAAATCCTCTCTGTAGTGGGAGTTTGGTGAGCTATTAGTATGTCGAAGCCCTGCCTGGCGCTAGCCAAGCACGGTAATTGTGTAAAAGGCGATAATTGCATCTATGGTTATTCGCACTCATGGCCAGTGGAGAGATTGAAAGGTGCTAGTATGTGCAAATTTCAAGATGGGAAGTGTAAGGACAAAGACACGAAGAAGGGATGCCCGTTTCTCCATCCAGAGGACTTTGAGAAGGAACACGCTACACACAGGAACCAGTCTGTCTCCTTCCTCTCCCCACCGTCCTCTTAGTGGCTGACGATACTTACAGTGAACCTGACGACTTTGTAACGCGCCTTCAAAAGGCGACCGAGAAACGGAACTCCACAAGGGGAGTTGAGCCTCCCTTTGTACAACCGCAAACTAGCAAAGGCTCCATCGAAGGACCTACTTCAAAACCTTTTGTCCGAAAAGACCATCCATGCATCATTAAGGCGACCTTAGGTTTCTGCAATCGAGGAAACGACTGTCCATATGCCCCATCTCATAGCTGGCCGAGGGATAAATTGGAGAAGGCCAGTCAGTGTACTTGGGAGAAGGCAAGAGGAGAATGTAAGAGACCGTGGTGCAAGTTTGTGCACCTTGGCCAAGAGAGGGAGAGGGATTTGATGGACTTCAGCATCGACGAGTCACCACCGTTCGTCCTCATGATTCTCCACAACTTCCGCTCACAGATGGCGCAGGGGTGATACAGATGGAGACGTCGAGTCGTTGGGTGTTCGCGGCCGTCTTTCTCCACCCCAATCACACAAAGAAGCTGGTCTGACATATCCGAATAACACCTTGGATGAGCTATTAGCTGAGGGACGTCTTGAGGATGCGAAGCGACGAATCAAAGAAGCGGAGATGAAGCAGAAAATGTCTAGAGGTTCACCGAGAGATGTCGCCAAATCTCGAGCCACTGGAGCTACCTTCGATAACACGAGAAGCACCATACTTTCTCAAGGTGCATCCGCCAACTCTTTCACAAGCGAAACCCCGAGTACGTATCAAACTTCTCCAAGTGCTTCCGGAACGAGAGAAAGGACAAAGCTAGATGCGACACAGAGGAGGGAGGTAGAATTGCTCAAGGAAGCTCTAAAGGAGAAAGAGGAGACGTTGAGCGCTCTGCAGCATGCTTTCGAAGAATTGAAGACGGAGAAGGTCGTTCATTATCAGGATGATCCTCTTTTACTCAAAGCACTCTCAAGATTGACATATTATGAGGTGTGTGTCTCGTAGACTTGAGAACAATGTTGATTATGTGCCCGTTGACGCAGCTTCTTAATGTTACGAAAGACGCAACACTTGCGCAGATCAGGAAAGCATTTCTTGAAGCGAGTCTGAAGTGTTCGTGGCTATCTTTTTTTTCGCTGTTCACTACCCTGCTGACAATCTTTCGCAATGTAGATCATCCGGATCTTGGAACTGTTTGTCTACCGCTCCGTGTCTACGTTTTGAACTGACAGGACCAACAGGGAAAGGCAATTTATGATCTGGTGCAAAACTCTCTTCTTCTTGCTGTTGATTTTGCTGACAGCGCGTAGATTGATCATGCGAGAAGTGTACTCGCGGATCCTGTTGAAAAGAGGAAGTATGATAAGTCTTTGAGCTGGTAAGGTAGACGCAGGAGCAGCGTAGTAGTCGCGGCTCAGCAATGTCCAAAGCCAGTTCTGCAGTTCTGCGTAAGAATGGTGTATGTCGTAAAATACGCTACAGAAGAACGTTTCCTTACTGAAATGTATGTATGTACAGACAACAAACACTCTGACAATAAGCAACTCTTCAGTTACCACCTCTCGTTCTGGCACTCCTTCGAGTGCCAGTTTGCGTTGGAGTATTTGTGCCTGATGCAGCCACACTTGTTGAGGGCTGTTTTGCGAGAAGAGTTGGTGTAGGTGGCACAAGCTGCTGTTGGGCAGGTTCACTCTCAGGTCTACGGGTTGATTCGTCAGGCGAAAGAACTTGAATGTACGCCACATACACGTATGGGTTCACCCTCTCCACTCCTTTGTAGTATTCTTTGGATTCTTTCGGCACCATATATCTTGCCAACGCGAGAATCAGATGCTTCTGTGGACTCAATATTATGGTGGGAACTCACATAGCGGTGCCGTAGTCAAACTGAGGACCTCTGTCCCTGCGAGCCCAATTCGTCAGTTTGTTCCACTCCGACGTCGACTTGGAACCGCGAGTGTAAGGGTCGTTAGACAACTCTTCAACAGTAGTGGACACAACTACGTCCGTCTTATGCTGCTTCATCAAGCCCATCGTATGTTAACGTTATAACTGTTCTGATTGAGAGTGGAAGGTTATATTTGAAATCGGTAAAACTTGCTTCTCCGGGGTCGGAACCTACATCAATCCCATTCATTAAAGGACGGCTTTTCACCTTTCTCAGGATCGCAAACTGCTGCCCTACTGTTCTCTTTTAAATATTCCGTGCTTTAGCAGTTTTTTCTTCTCGTGTAGTTTCCCAACGGTATAAAAATATGCTACGAAATTGAAGTACAAAACAGCAGTCAAAATGAAATCGAATGGATAGAGACGATAACGTAGGGAAGAATCGAAAGGTGGAATACTGAATTTCGTTAAATTGCAAAATGCACCAGAAACAAGACTGACGAACGGACAAAACGCGAGAAATATAACGAAATTTCATCCCTCGATTGCGCGCAGGACAGGTCTTCGTGGGAGGTCGAATTCGACGTAACGAGGTTCATCGTCACAGATCGCAAAATCCCCATCCAGCAGACTGGGTTGGACGTACACGCCGCCGGTTACCACGAAAGTCAGGATCATCCGTCGTGCTTGTAAGCCGACGCATCTTCCTGCATAATTTTTCAGATTATTGAATGGAAGAAAATGCTTGGCGCACCTCGCCGTCCAGGAGCGAACTCTACCAAAGCCTCTGGAGACATCAATTCGTCCTCTATTTTGAAGAATGAGGTGCGAAGGTTACTGTAAGGTAAGGGAATGACGCACCTAATGGAGTCAGCGTTTCTCTCTTCTGCCTGATGCGCTCTGCTTTCATCTCTTCTTGGCTGAGATGTTCGATTTCTGACGAGTCGCATGAGTAATGGAATCCGTGTCCTGCACATAGACCGTGAGGTGACTCTCGATAATTATCCACTGTGAATCCTTGATTCACTACGATATGATGAAGATATCTAGTGTCCTTTCCGTACTGCCGCAACTTAGGTTCCTGCGACCCATATGGCTCAGAGATCTCTACAACTGTTCACAATATGGAACCCACCAAAGACCCTAACCTGTCTTTCGGAAGTTCGAAGAAGAATCGCCCCACGTCAGGCATGAGCCAACACCTGGTTGAATCAGTGAGTGGGAGAGGGAATCAATGACGTTACGGACCTGACGAATACTCCGGGAAAAGAGACCTTCAAAAATGTCATAACGCGATCTTCTCCTGCATCAAAAAATATACCCGAATCCGTCATCCTCATCCACGGCTGCCATTTCTCCAACATCTCATACGTGGTATGCGGCCGCATGCTCCAAACAGGACAATCAGCTTCATATCGCGGATGATGGTCCCTTTCCGCTCTCTCTCTTGCATTGCGCACATTCTCGTCTTTCAGAGCTTTCTCTCGAGCCTCTGCTTGACCAATCTCAACTTGGAGCTTTCGATAAAGCCCTGGAAGTTGGTAATGGTACGCGTCCTTCATAATATTTCGTATGGCTTGAGTTTCGGTTTGCATGAAAGCATCGTGGGTCCACGCCAAACTGATGGGAAGAATATCATATCCGATCAAATAAGCCTGCACCGCCACATGGGCTTCAGCGTAAAAACTCCGGAACGAGAGGAAAAGCGTACATGGATAATCTTCCAGATAGAAGGAGAGCGGCTGATAACCATGTGAGAATCATGCCCAGGCAGATGTCGATTGTGAATGAACCAATCCGTGAAAGCATTTCGCATAATACCAGTCGATGGATCCCAGTCTCCGTCTCCGAGCATTTCCTCCAACGTGATCCGAACGAGGCTGTCCGACATTGTAAGGGTGAAGACAGTGTCGATTGGCACTCCTTGATAGCTCCTCGTTTTTCTAGCGACCACGGTTGCAGGACTTGTTCGAGGAAGTATCGGGCGTTGTTGCTGAGAAGCAGGATTGAATGGAGCTGCTGGTGGCGTGACGGCCACACTGGTTGCGGTTGGAGGTAGAGGAGCGGGAGGGGGAGCGGCTCCTTCAAAGGATCGTTCCCGAGAGATTGTAATGTTGCCGTAACGGTTAAGTCTGAAAGCATGACCGTCTTGCTCAAACCTGGGTGTCTGGTCTGGCACCGGAGATCGTTGAGGAGAATCAGAGACAATCTCCCTCCCTTTCCCTTTATCTCTCCTGGCCGTATGTGCCGGTGGTGTTTCTTCCATTTCTCCCTCTCCAATGTTTCCTGGTTGGATCTGCGAATTTTCCTTGGGCACCGTGCCAGCTTGGGCAAGGAGCGTCCTCTGCTTATCCTTCTTCCGCAAATCCTCGATGTGCTTCCTGGACGTGGCAACGACATGGTGTTCCGGTACCCGAGGTCCAAAGTTGAATTCCCCACTTTGGTTTGGAAGTGTTCTCTCTTCCGTCCAGCTGACCTGTTGAGGGATAGGTAGAGCAGGAGGAATGTCGTTGGGAATGGTTGAAGTTTCAGATACCCTATCCTCGTCCTCATCCACTCTCATTTCCTGCTCATAATCAAATCCTCTGACAGATTCGACCGGGTTCCTCAGATCCGTATCAAACCAACGGTCCACCTTCTTCCTCCCCTTTCCCATATACTCCTTCACGCCAGCTTTCTCACGTTGAATTATCCCTTCCTCATGCGTCATATTCCTCGCCTGTTGACTCAAGTGCGAGACAGCCACACCCTTCCCGAGATTTAGTTGCTGCCGACTCGTGAACAGGGGATTGATTTCGTCGACGGTTCCGAGATTGGGGCAGTTGAGCTGATGGTGCAATTCCGGATTAGACGTCTGCACCGCGTCGTTGTATCGACCAGGAAGCCCTTCGTCTGTTTGCGTGATAGCAGGTCGCTGAATAGACAATCCAGAGGGACCAGGAGTTGCGTTCCTAACCACCTCCTTGGGAGAGCGCGACCTTCCCCGTGAAGATGCCGGAAGACCTTCCTTGCCCTTTTTCAAAGAAGGCGGGTTAGCTGCGGGAGGCTCGTCGAGGAAGAAGGGTGACGGAGAGTGAGATGGAAGCCCGGAAAGGAAAGCGACATTTGACGGGTCAACCCATTCAGCCAGTCCGAGGTCGAGCATCATGGACAGAGCGTCTTTACTTACACTGCCCAATCCTCCTGCTGTCGCATTTGCGGGCAAACTAGGTGTAGCAGCAGTTTGCATAGAGACCTTCCGTCGTTTGTTCGCTCCATCAACGGTGGGGACGTTGTACGAAGTGAAGTCGGTTCCAGGAACTGGCATGGCATTGGCGCGAATGAAGGGAAGAGGATCGGCGTGTGTTTGAGGGAGCTGAGATTCGGCACCTCTTTTTCTGCTTTCTAACGATACGGGGCTCGTCGGCATATTGGAATTCGGATTTCCTTTGGTGGCGTGGACAGAGTGGATGGACGCTGCAGGGGCGGAGGTTTCGCGATGTGATGCACGAATTGGAGAATCTGTTATATTCATTTGTCAGCTACCATGATGAGAAGGAAGGGAAGTGGAACGCGCCAAGGTTGAGACTGGCAATGCTGACATCGAGTGAAGACCGCCTCTGACCAGGAGGCAGCCTTGCCGGACTTTCGGGAAGGAGAGGACCTTTGGGGAAACTGAATCGTTTGTCGAATGGAGCATTCTTTTTGAGAGGATCTCTTGACGTCTCTACATGACAAAAGCAGAAGGAGAGTATAAGAAAACAAATGGCATTGGCGCGAATGAAGGGAAGAGGATCGGCGTGTGTTTGAGGGAGCTGAGATTCGGCACCTCTTTTTCTGCTTTCTAACGATACGGGGCTCGTCGGCATATTGGAATTCGGATTTCCTTTGGTGGCGTGGACAGAGTGGATGGACGCTGCAGGGGCGGAGGTTTCGCGATGTGATGCACGAATTGGAGAATCTGTTATATTCATTTGTCAGCTACCATGATGAGAAGGAAGGGAAGTGGAACGCGCCAAGGTTGAGACTGGCAATGCTGACATCGAGTGAAGACCGCCTCTGACCAGGAGGCAGCCTTGCCGGACTTTCGGGAAGGAGAGGACCTTTGGGGAAACTGAATCGTTTGTCGAATGGAGCATTCTTTTTGAGAGGATCTCTTGACGTCTCTACATGACAAAAGCAGAAGGAGAGTATAAGAAAACAACATTCACCACACCGATCCTGAACACAAGGACAGGACAGAGTTAGAAACACGCACTGTCTCTAGCACTCTGCCTTTTGGACGGTCCAGGAGCGACACCAGATGGATCATCGCTCCTTCTCCTGTTACGAACATGGTATGGCGCGACATCTGGCGCCGGTGTACGTCCTTTTGTCTTCCTTAGCAGCCTTCCGCCTCCATCAACAATCCCTTCCACAGGCTCCTTCTGTTCGTTGTCTACAAGAAGTTGAGCTGCAGGAGCCATTTTCGCTCTTCAGGCTCTGACGGGGGGGTAGAAGAGGGATGCAGCAGTATTAAAGGGATGGGTTCACCGTCGTTTCGAGATCTCTTTCAAGACAAAGGCCAGCCAAACAGACATCAACAAATCGATTGTAACATTCAGCAACCTTAACTTTTCGAGTGATTTCACGAGTTGCGCGTCCGAGATAATCTACAGGCATTTGGCGGGGCTTTCATGCCATTTGCCATGCTGTTGTGAGGCGTAAACGATTTTTGTGGAAAGCACCTTGTTATCAAAGACAAGTTGGAAGGACGAGAAACAAAGGAAGTCAATAACCTTATTCTCGTCACGTGATATTTGCTGGTGTTGTTCTTGTTCCCGATATTACGACTTTTCCCACTTGTTATAACTCTGGTACATTCTAGTTGTAGACGCTGGGAGTAGGAATCTTACAAAAAATAGAAGGACGGAGTGAATTGTCGCAGTAAGTAGCTTAGTCTCCTACTTCAGTCTTTGTCGGAA
The DNA here is from genome assembly GCA_021432655.1 of Atractiella rhizophila. Lineage (NCBI taxonomy): Eukaryota > Fungi > Basidiomycota > Atractiellomycetes > Atractiellales > Hoehnelomycetaceae > Atractiella > Atractiella rhizophila. The sequence continues at coordinate 11,324 of MU271728.1, forward strand.
ATGATTGCTATTGGCACATACGTCAAGTTAGTATAGAGTTGATCCTTTCATTCAACTTGATTTAGGGTTTATCCCTTCATGGACAGGAAACATTGCTGTAGTCTGAGGGAAATATTTTCCTTTGACGCTTTCTTGCTTTCTTGCCTCAAAGGAGCGTCCCGAGGGTTTGAATTCATCCTAACAACAACTGAACAGTTTAATTGCCCCTTGATATCCGCCGACTGTCATCGTAATCGCCAATGTCAAATCATCAAAGAATCCCTATAATCGATCCACAACTGCAGTCTCTCTTTATTTCCATCCTTCTTCACGCCGGCTCGTCCCAGACTCCAACATCAGAGTTCTACATACCTAATGCGCCAGTTTATGAGCAAATCGCTACCTCTTCTAAGGGGGAAGGGCTGTATACCACAACCCAAGTCCCTAGAACGAGTCTGATTATTGAAGAGCGTCCTTTGGTTGTTTGGAAGAGAGGAATCGACCCCGAAGATGTCTGGAATATGTGGCAACAAATGTCCCAGGAGGCACAAGAAGCTTTCCTTCAGCTTTCGACAAACAGACCTCTTTCCCCAGAACCTTTAGAACAAGACTCTGAAAAGGACAAAGTCCTCAAGCGATTGATGGCCATCAAGGCGACAAATGGCTTCAATGTCGAACTTCCACTTTCTTCGCTGGAGCCTTCCCTACACGTTTCGAAATCGCTCTTGAACTCACTGACGATCCGACAGACGTTGGACTCATCGACCCTCCTCTCTTCTGCTCCGACGCATGCTTCCTTTCTCTTCCCCCTCGTTTCTCGGATCAACCACAGTTGTCTGCCAACAGCGGATCACTGCATCAATTGGCCGACACTCCAAATGCAGGTTTATCTGGTATCGACGCTACCTCCATCCACAGAAATAACGATAGAGTATCTTCCTCGACTTATCCAACGAACTACTGAGGAAAGGAAGGAGTTATTGATGGACACATTTGGATTTGAGTGTGCTTGCGAGCTATGTGGCGCCAACGATGACAAGAAGAAAAGAAGTGATGAACGGAGGAAGGAGATTGATGGTCTCGTGAAAAGAGTAGCGTCGAGGGAAATGGGGAGAGAGGACGATCTAAAGGCGTTCAACCGGATCCAAGAGCTTTTAGAAGAAGATGGATATAAAGCGATGCCTGAATTTGGTGCGTCTCTGACAACGCATTGATGCATGGCTCTTGGGCTGACGAAGGGAGCAGATGAGCCATCAGTTAGTAATGCGTTTGTATTCTGGGTTGAGATGATGCGGCAGCGACAAGCGCAGGAAGAAGTGATCAGTGATGAATCGAAGGAAGTTCCATAGTTTGAGGCAGCATAAGATCCATAGCATTCCATAGTATGTAGATAACAAGTACACCTTGAGTACTGAGCACTGACTGAAACTGCGTGTCCAATACTGAAACTGTACACTTTCATGAAAATTTGAGACATGAAACTCTCGAAGAACCGGAGGAAATTCGACGAAAACACAACCAAGAGGAAAAGAAAGTCCAAACAAGACGGAAATGCGAAAAGTTCCAATGAGTACGATAAATAAGCGTTCCAGGCTCCAGCCTTTCTAACACCTCGGAGTCCGTCGACCATGAGACACAATGCTCTGAGGTAAGTCAAGTCGGCTCAAGCTTTTGTCTTCTTCTCCAGCGTCCATTGTCCTTTCCCACCCGTCCACTCCCTCCCAGAATCCGCCTTCGCGCTTCCTGGCTTCACACCCCATCCAATGATCGTGCTTGGACTTGCTTCTCTCTTACCCAAACCAGTATAACACCTCTCCCCAATGATGTCCATCTCATCGTCACTCTCCTCCTTCACAGCTGTCACCGTAAGAGGCGGGGCGAGCACCTCCTCACTCTGCTTGTCCTTCTTGTTCTCCTTCCCTATCCCTTTCAACTTTAGAGCTGCAGGCTTGGGGGCAACTGCAGGAGGCGGACCGCCTTTTCGTCGTCGAGTTTCCTTCTTCTTCTGTGCGGGAGTTAGAGGTCGAGAATGCGCGATCGCGACGGGCGAGAGGATGACGGATCGAGAACGGTTGAAAGTTGCATCAGCGTGCAATTGTGGAGAGGTCGGTGGAAGAAGCGCGTCTTCAACCTTAATCGACGGCTCTGCAGGCTGCTCTGAATCCAAGGACTGGCGGATAGAGATGATCGATAACGGAGGCGGCTCGCACAAAGGAGTGGTAGAGGATGGGACTAGCGTGTCCTGTTTTGGTGTTTGCTGGACACACCCCGCACTCTGCTGCCGCGTCATTGTAGCAGTTGGAATGGGAGAATCCCACTGGGGCGCTCTCGCCCTCGTATTTGTACTCCTCCCTAACGGTGTGCCAGGACTGTCTCCATGCTTAAATTTCCGCTTAAACGCCTTGTCGAGCGCGTCTTGTAGTTCGCTTCTTCCAGCTTCTTGCCTTGCGCCAACGATTCCTTTCGAAACTTTTGTTTGGATAGGCGCCTTCCGAAGTTTGTGTTGCTTCAGTTCGGAAAGGAAGTCCGACATCCCTGCTCCTCCCACCACTTTCCCATGTCCCGTAACAGACACAGAAGCGGAGACGGAGGCGAAGGATGGACTACGGGTCATCCGGTTGAGGGAAGGCAAGGAAGAGGAAGGTCGCAAGGAAGCGCGAGCTGCAGACAACGCGGTCGACGTCGTTCCATGCCCTGGAACCAGGGTGCGAACAGTAGAATTCGAAGCGGTAGATAGGACGCTGGAGCTACGCGTGACCATAGGCGGAGGTGGAGGTGGAGGTGGTGCTTTGAACTCAAAAGTTTCGCCTGGGGGAGATGGGATGCGTGATGGAGGCATGGATTTGTAGATGGCCAGCTAGGCATCGACGAGTCAGCTAAATCCATCAATCTAAAAAACGGCACACCTCGTTATTCAGACGTTGAACTTCTGCCTCCAATTGAGCAATCCTCGAATGTGACTGAGAGCTGGATAGAGAGACACTCGACTCAGCCGGAAGAGAGAAAGTGAAGGGGTAGACTGAGTTTTCCTCGCTAATATTCTCGACTGGGGTTGCCTCTGTGCTCATTGAAGTTTGAGAGAGAATACTGGAAAAGAGTGAAGCGTCTGAAGATGTGTCTGCGTGATTCTCAAGTGAGTAAACAAGTTGACGGGGAATTCAGCAGGCGTACCGTTTTCTTGCGGAAAGAAAGGGGAATACGTCTTTCTCCTCTTCCTATCAAGACCTTCAACAACATCTTCATCCCTCCCTCGCTGCGTTCGCGGACATCATTTCACCCAAATATCTAATTTGGCAGGAAAACGCACCTTTCTCTCGCCTGTAATCCCAAGCATAAATCCATCAATCTCTCTGCGGGCTACAGCAGCCACGGTATTCCATAAACCAAACATGTTTCTTATTACTCGTTACCAAACGTCTCAAGCGGTCGTTGTTTTCGTAAACACAAACCGCGAAGTTCGCACGTGATCCTGATCAATCTCTGAACCAACCACTATTTTGCATTTATGCGACATGCGTTCAGCGCCCGACGTTTCTCCTCTCAAATCCAGGCCAGGTGCTTTACCCCAAAGACCCTGAAACCTTCTCCAGCTCCTACAGCCCAACAATTCCTTCAACTATTGCAAGAGCCATCACAGACAACACCTTTGCTGTTTCGCTCTTTGTACCGTCCGACGAGTGAACCATTGCCTGGACTCATTAAGAGTCTGTTGGATAAACAAGGGAATGATAGGCTAGTAGACGTGGAAATAGGGAGATACGATAAAGAAGAGACATTTGACAGGGCAGAGGTACGGCTGAGCGCTTATCTCGCTTGGTTAGAAAGCGGCGGCAAGAAGGACCAGCTCGTCTATCTAGCGCAATGGAAAGCTCTGGACGAGGTACGTCCCCCACTTTGCTGATTACTCGTCCAAGTTAAACAGAATCTGTGCAGGTCCCAGACCTCAAATCACACTTTCCAGCTCCTACCTTGCTCTCACCGCTCCTCGAGCAGCGTATAGCAGACCTCTACGAATCTTCATTTTTTGTCGGGCCAACAGGAGCAATTACCCCACTGCATTCGGACCCGTATGAAAATCTATTCACTCTTCCCTGCACCTCGTCTCCTTCTACAGCAAAACATTTCCTAATCTTCCCTCGATCTCTCTCTGCACTCTTACGGAAGAACAAGGACATGCGTCACTGGTCTCCTGGGGAGAACACTAGTTTATTGGACTTTGAAATCTCGAGAGGAGAACAGAAACATTCTGAAATACGAGCCAGTTGGGATGTTAGGTGGAAGAGTGACAATGTCGACGAGAGAGAGAGCATCGAAGACGGAGCATTACAGTGCACATTAATGGAGGGAGACGCGTTGTTCATACCGCGAGGTTCATGGCATAGAGTTGAGAATGTGGATTTAGAGGGTAACGAGAATGTATGGACGGCTGGGGTGGGATGGTGGTTTAGGACGAGAGGAGAGGGGGGTGTGGGTAGGGAAAGAGGCGCGTGATTTCTCCCTATTTTCTCTACAACACTGTGTTGCGTACTTCTCGCAATTCACCATTAAATTGCGAGCCTGAGCAGGAAGTCAACGCGGGTTCTTGTTGACTGCTTCATTTCACTACGCAACTGAGGATGTCCGTCCATATCAAAGCTTGCTTGAAATTTTTCATGAAACAAAGACAACTTTACTTTCGTACGTCTTCAGAGTGATAAGAAGTAAGGCTAATAAGGCATACTTCATACAGATGCATTTTGCTCCTAGTGTTTCATGCTCTTATTATTTGTTTGGAAATTGACCTTCAGACTGAAAGTTCTTGCCACGCTTCTCATTGAGCCACCATTTTGTTCACTTGTTCATAACTCCGGGCCGCCCCAGCGTCATGAAGTGACGTTCCAAAATCAACTTGTTTGTTCAGATCCTCGGAAGCTGTGTGGAAGTGGAGCACGTCAGGTGTAAATTCCATCGGAACTTGTGGAACCCCCACAATTCGCGGGGTTACTGTTGCACGAGGAAGGGAAAGAACAGCAGGTTCTCAGTCTTGCATTTGCCCATCACGTTGCAAAAGCGGTTAAGGAAGAATTGAATGATCCGAAACGTCACGAAAGCAGCACAAGATGGTAGAACGCGAGGAATGTTTGAGCTAAAGCTCGTTTACCCCGCAACACAACACGGCAAACGGTGACCTCGTTCTTCATAAAACCTCAAGGAGATGGTCTAGGAGAGATGTGTGAATAGCTCCAGAGCCGTTCAATTGTCAGTGGGACAGAGGCACAATGAAGGCCTTCGCACTCGCTTCCACCCTCCTTGCCGTAGGGAAAAGTCTTGGTATGATCCGCTTCCCATATTCATGGTCCTAGACTTGATGCCGCATTCGTAGTCGTGAATACCTTCGATGGAGAAGGCTTTCCAACTTGTTCAAATGTCGCACAAATCCTTGTTCCCGCCGACATTGACGAGGTTGTGAGCATTGTCAAGCAAGCGGCAGCTTCTGGAACACCCGTGCGATGCGTGGGAGGTATGAGCCTTCGCTGTTCCTTTAATGCCAGGCTGAAAATGTTGATGGCCCAGGTGGCCACTCTTGGTATAATACCACCTGTTCCGACGATCCGAAGACGATCGTGACCAAGTCCGACAATCTGCAAGGAATCAGTGACCTGAACATGGACGAAGGCTCAGTTGTGATTGAAGGAGGGGTAACTTTCCTAACTCTCGCGAATTGGTTGCATCAAAGGAATGCTTCACTCGCATTCGCTCTGGTCAATTGGAACATCACGTGAGTTGCTCTTGATCCTCAAAGGACTCTAAAATGACATATGGGTTGCAGGATTGCTGGCGCTCTTGCTATGGGCGCTCACCGGTCTTCACTGAAGGAACATTCTTCAGTAGGCGCTGCTGCACTTGCTGTGAGTCTCTGGGAGTTCGTGCAAATCACGTGTAATATTGATGATGATCCAGGTTGATATCGTCAATGGGAAGGGAGAGCTTGTTCATATTGAGAAAGACGAAAATGACGACCGGTGGCTGGCCGCTGTGACCAGCTTGGGAGTGTTAGGAGCCATCGTCCGCGTCAAATTCGCCGTTGTGCCTGATTTCAAGGTATATGCCAACCAGAAGATGTACGTCCTATTGGACATGCTTGATTAGGACTCACACATTTACGCAGCCTTTCCGAAGACGACGTTCTCAATGGGGATGTATATGGATTGATTTCTCCATACCCCCACCGCTAATTTCTGGTGGTACGACCTTTCATTCGGCTTTGTAAAAGAGATCACTGAGTTGCTTACAGGTGGCCTGGTCTCAAGAAGTTTCATTACAGATACTACGATGTTGTTGCGACGAGCCACGATGGGAATGCTCTCCAGAACACTTTCTCTCTCTCAGATTTTGAAGCTGGAGTGGCAAAGGGCCTTCTGGAAACTGGAAGCGTCATTGGGCTGGCGAATTTGGCGACAGAAACCACCTTCTTCGGTATCTGGTGAGTGTTCTATATTTTCAAAAATGACGGAAAGTGCCTCATTTTGGCCTCAGGTCTTTCCCTAACTTCCGCAACAACGATACCCAGCAAGCTCTTCTCACCTGGCCGACTTATGGATATGCGTACCCTGTCCTTATTGGCGGATTATACCCAGATCAAAAACCAGGTATGTTGCTCCACTGCCTCCCATTGCGTACTGATACTCGTGATGCAGAATGGGAATTGGGCCTGCACGGCTATACCCTTGAGCTTGCTTTTCCTGTCACGATGGCGAACGCTATGTTGAAGCGGGTACGAGCTAAGTTTGACGAGTCGGCGGCTAAAGGAAAATTCATGACTGCAACATATCGGAGTGGTATCAACATCAAATTCGGAAAGTGAGTAGTTCTTAAATCTTTCTTCTCACTTTGCTGACGCCGTAAGGGTAGGTCATTCAATGACCTCATAGGACAAACTCATGAGTCCGATTACCTTGGGGCAGACTGGTCCAAAGGAACCATCATGTTTGACTTTCCATCCTACCGTCCAAACAGTGGCGTGCGATACAACGAACCATTCTGTACGTTCTATTCCTATTTCTTCCATGTCCTTCCCGATCTAAACGGGATTATAGACCACGATCTCGCACAGACTCTCATCGAGGAGTTCCCTTGCAGACCACACTGGACGAAGAACAACCGTGATATCTACGCGTTAGCGAAGAACAACATAGACCCAGAACGCCTCGCTAGGTTTAAGGCTGTCCGACAAGAATTCGATCCTAACAATATCTTCAAGAGCGTCATTTCTGAGATATTGGGAGTGTAACTTTCTTTCCAACCTCACGAAACGAAGGGCACGTGCGAACGACTTGAAGGTCATCTAACATGTCAATATTCAGATATTCACCGACAATGAATTGAATCTATCAAAGTGTTTCCATGTCCCGTTTGAAGACGAAAGAAAAAGCATGAAAGGTACCCACGCAAGATGTGAGCAATCCAGATTTTAACGGCACTCAAAGTGTGTACATGTAAACACAACAGCTCCACAAGATGCTTAGTCCTCTTCTTCCTCTGCAAATCCCTCTCCTACCATCCACTGAGGCGTCCCCTTCGGAGGGAGGCTCTTTCTGTCCTCCCCAGCAAACCGGGTGTACGCCCTCTCAAGGGTCTTAAACTCGTCCAAATCAGTATAAAACTTCGCCAGAGCCTTGGAGCGCCATTGTGGACGTGAGACAACGAAAGTTTTGTCTCTTTCCCCCTGAGTGCCGCGATGGATGAGCGGCGCGGTAGGTGGAAGGGAGTCGGAAGCTTCCTCCTTTGAAATGCAGCGTCAGTGGACGTCTGTAGAGGGAAACTCGAGCCTGAAAGGACTCACTTCCGAAGACATATACTTGATCTCAAAAGCCCTCTCCATATCCTCTTCGTCAATGCCAACAGGCCGCACCTTCCCCTCCTTCCCCTCCCTCTTCATTTCCTCCCAATTCTTTCGTCTCCTTTTCACTTTCTCTTCCTTCAATCCCCTCTTCTTATTCCTCCTCCTATGTTCTTTCTTCTTTTCCATTTTCTCAGGATCCGTCTGTGCGTCCCTTTCCCGCCTCAAATTCGTATACGCGCTCTCCACTGCCTCGTCAACGAACTTCCAATCACCAACTGGTACATCGCGCCATTCTCCTTTCAAACTATTGTCGGATAACACTTGTCTTGCGATCGCAGAGGCAAAAGAAGCGTTGTTCTGCGATTGACGCAGCGTCTTACTCCAGTCCCACCGCCAGATCTTCTCTCCAGTCGTCGGATCATACCTATCAATCGTATCGTAGTCTGGCAAGGTAGGAGATGGAGAGTACCCGTGAAATCTTCCGCTCTGAAAGCCTAACATGCTGAACATTGTCGATCGCACGGCTTTGGAGAGCTCGGGCCGTCGATGACCTTTGGTCGTTGCAGTTGTAGAGCTGGAAGGCATGATGAGGTTCCGCTTCCTCTTTGTCCCCGCGGTGTTTGTGGAAGTGTTAGCATTCCCAGACGGAAGAGGTTGAGACTGAGGAGGCGCAGAGTGGGAGTGGAGGAAGTCGACATTGGGTTGAGCGTTCATGATCAATTCCGGGGCGATGGGGATATCTTCCTCCCCTTCTTCTTGTTCCCCTGCTCCAACGCCATCCATCCCCGTCGCAACCCCTTCATGCAACCCGTCCGCCTCATCCATCGCTTGTTTGATCGACGCCATCATCTCCGGCGGTAAAGCCTGCAGGAGCTGAGTTATCTGTTGCGTCGGGCTCGTGTCATGGAGGTGTTGCTGCGATGGAGAGGAAACAGAGCCACCGAGACGGGAGGAGATGGAGGAGAGCAAACTCTTCATGTGTCCTAGCTCGGTAGTGATTTGAAAGCGAAAAGTCTCCAGTGCTGTTATGCGCGAGGTCAGGTTTCCTACCTACTCCCCGAAGAACTCTCAGTGTACCCTCTCCTATGAGAAATGGTGGACTGAAGATGCGTACTTCTAATCTGATTGCGTCTAGGTCTCCATTCCCGCTCCTTAATATCCCTCCTCCCACTCCTCCCGAAGAGGACGACCCAACATTGGCAGCTCCATATCCCCCACTCCCACCCCCAAAGCTCCTCAGTACCTGCAACAGTTGGGTCTGTACATCCCTGCTCTCCACACTTGCTGCTCTCCCTCCACCACCACCTCCTCCCACGTTGCCCATATTCCCCAACAACCCATTCTGCTGAGCATGGAGCAACTCGTTCAAATGCCCAATCCCTCCTTCGTCAACTGATATTCCCAGTCCTGCGCCAGTCACACTGTTGCCAACGGACATACCTCCGTGAGCAGGATGAGATGGAAATCCAAACAACTGTCCAGCGACAGAAACAGAACTCGGATCAGGTTCCCATTCTCCGTCTCCGTCCCCAGCCACTGTTTCCGTTTCAACTCTGCTGTGCCCATGACCAGTCCTCCGCTTCTTCCTTGCTGGGGTAGTCTGAGCACTTTGCTGGGTATTCTGAGTATGCGATTGTGGAGGTGGGCGTTTGGATGAGGGTCCTGGCTGAGGTAGGGCCAGATCAACCATCTTCACAAAATTTTTGGTGAAAGATGTTCTGAGAAAAGGAAGCGAAAGGTTGTCGTCGTTGCCTTGCACAAATTCGTCCAAACGACCAAGTCAGACATATACAAAGGAGGTGAAATTGATCTGCCTGTCAGAAACTGGTGCAACGCAAAGAACTACGAAGTGGTGGATTATTACTTGGATATCGAACGAAGAGCTTTCGTGAGCGTGACATCTTTCTGTTGCAGGAGACGAATGAGTGAAAACCAAGGAAACATAAATGAACTCCATTTTATCTAAATTTCTTTCCACGAATGATTCTAATATTCTCGATGTTTACATGTTGTTGAGGCAGGTTGAGGCAAAAAAAATCAAATTGGGCAGAGCTGGTTTAGTATTAGGGTCCAGCTTTGTAGGTGCGTTGAAATAATGTTGTCTTTAGACAATACAAAGCTCACGCCTCTTGTGGTGCTCTATATGATGGATGGAATTAGCGTTACGTCTAGGTCACGCCTGTGAGGACGTTTAATGTTTCCTAACCGTTGAAAACCGCGCACTCAAAGATGGAAGCTCGTCCTTGCTGAGACCTGGAATGGTACAATTGCTTCCGCAAACTCTTCGTGCATTGACAGGTCAAAAGAGGAGGCAGACAACATATCACGCCGTCCAATGACTTACATGTAGCCAATGTGTAAAAAACCTGGGCTTCTTGTATAGGAAACTCTAGAGGTCCACGTCCCTACTCATTCGTGTCGTGGAAGACTCGCATTTTGGACAAGAAACTGCCAGAACAAAGGCTGACTTCTTTTCATGGTGCTCTTGTTGACAGGTGATCCTGAGTGTGCATTCTAAGCAGGCGTAATGGATGAGAGAATCTAGCACTTAGTGCACGAAGTCATTAAATATGCGTTGAAATGTTTCAAATGGAAGTTTGTCATATTGAGCTTCGATGTGCATTTCAAATCGGAGCATTCAAACCTCATCGTCGTTTAACAACGCTGTATCGTCATTGTCAGTTAGCAACTGAGAATACAGAGAAGTAAGGCTCCTTCAGCGACAAGAAGGAGTAATCATCCCTTTCAGTCGACAATATACAATTTTTCGTGCTCTTTGCCATTTCGCATTACTCCTGCAGCAGCCAACACCGGCCCTCGTGCTCTTTGCTTTAGCCTGTTAGGTTGGGGAGTAGATGGTCCTGGAGGTGAAGTCCAGGTGAGTGGGATTGGCTTGGACACACCGTCGAATTGTCGAATTGGAGAGCAGAAGCTGATGCTAACTTCGTTCGATCAGATGACTTGTGCTCGCATCTGTGTCCTCTTCCCTTCCCTTCAAGGTAGCTGGCTTCGATCAGATGTACTCCATGCTTTCCACAGCCAAGATGCGATTTTGCCCTACAGCTAGCTCAAGTGGGGTCTCCGGAACACCTGCAAATATTGAAAATTGGATACATTCTGACTGAGTATTCGCAGATATTGCTCTGATCTGCTTGGATGATCTGATGACCATGAACCTCACCAAAGCTTAATAGGAGCTCACTGGTCACTGGAGACTCTGTTACTGTCAGTTGAGTACTTTTCTCTGGAGGAGCAGAGGAGACATAGTCTGGAACTTTAGTGGGATTTTAAGGTGTAAAGAGTGACAGATAAACGATGTGAAAACGTCCAACCATTTAACGTTTAATGAACTCAAAAGGTAGCTTCGATCGCGAAAGTGCTGCGGCCAAACAAGTGCAAATCACGCTAATCAAGCTCACATCAATCACACCCAAACGACAAACTACATAAAAGCCTCACCTTCCTTGCTTCTGTCCATTCCCCTCCATTAAAGCCCCGTCTCATATGGCAGACGAGCTTGATAAGCTCGCCACGCTCTATTCTGGCAACTTTGATGAGCTTCCGTTGTCCCAGTCTCAGGCACAAAAACCTGTTCTGCATATATCTGCAAAGCCGAGGAGAGGCAGAGGAACAGGAGGCGGGATTGGGAGGGGCAGAGGCACAATTCAGAGCGGTGCAGCAGTGAGGGGAAGGCTAGTCGGGAACGTTGAAGCGGTTGGAGAGAAGAGGAAGGGTCGCAAGTCTGGAGCTGGTGTCGGTCATCAACACCATGGTGGTGCAAGCGGAAGCAGGAGCGAGGAGGAGGTGGACCAGCTCGATTCTCTTTCGAATGATTCGAGATCAGACGAAGGCAGTTTAGGAGACGAACCACTAAGGAAGAAGATGAAGCTCGACCAACGTGTTGCTGACTTGAAAGTTGACGAGGTGGTAACCAGTTCAAATCAAGTGTCTGCCAAGGTCTCAGGAAGGAAGGCGTTGGATGAAAATTACGACGATGACAGGATGGATATCGTACAGACAGTTCAACCAGCGGCACCAGCCCCACTACCACCAACAAAAGTTCATCCTCCTCCGTCGATCCAGCTCTCCAGTCCCGATCTCCTTCACTCCTCCTCGCATCCTCTTCCTCCTCCTCCAGTTCATCCATTGCATAATCCACCTCCACAAGCCAAGTCTACAAGCTTGCAAGGCAACCAGAACCATCCCCATACACAATCCCATACGAACGGATCTGGTCGTGCACAAATGCAGATCTCAAGGTCCGTTCCCTTTGTTCACCAACCTTCTTCCTTCCACATCCTATCCACTCAAGTTATTCTTCGCTCATTCGTGTTCATACGTGATGCTCTACAGGGCTCCTCCCTCACCCGCCGGGACCTACACCGTCGAGAACAGCGCATTGCGCTCTCAGCTCTCGTCCACCGAAGCACGCGTCGTCCAATTGCAAGCGGCTCTGGAGGAAGCGCGTCGACAGAGCGACATCGTTTCCGAGACGCTCACGACGGCGACGAGGGAGAACGAGGAGGTAGTGCACGGACTGGAGGGGAAGTTGGAGAGCGTGAGAGCCATGAATGGTGTGCTGATGCGTCACCTCGCGCAAACCCGTTACACCTTCGCCAGGACCAGGGAAGGTTGGATACGGATCGGCGGCAGACTTTATGGGGTACGGAGGAGGGCTGAAGGAGGGATGGGAGTGGGAGAGAGGGGCACGGAGGTGCTCGAGATACCGCCTGGGGAAGAGGCGAGCCAGGAGTATGAGGGAGTGCGAGCGGAGACGAGGGAGCTGTTGAGATACGCTATGGGGGTCAATAGGGAGGGACTGGAGAGGGTTGCGATGGGTATGGAGAGGCAAGAGGAGGATGAAGACGAGATAGTCATCATGGGAGAACGAAGGCCAGAGATCTTCCATCCTTTGCAACACCAACATCAAGAGCGAGGACAGCCCAGCAATCCCTCGGATGATGCTTATCCTATCTCATACCCTTATTCCCATCCGCATCCGCAGACGACAGCACATCGACATAGTCTTCCATCACTCCCCTCGCTTCCTCTGCCGAGACAGCTTCAATCGCAGCTCCAATCTCATCAGCAACCCCGCTACGCCGAACCTCTCCCTGCACCCGTTCCACGAGCATACAGCGGGCATTTGTACGACGCGGAATATGCAGAGAGGGTAGAGATGTGGGAAGCACAAGGGAGATCCGCTCCAGTCCTTCCTCCTTCCGCAACAGGTGCTATCACGGAGGAGGCGTACTACCACCAGGACCATCGGGATGGTGATCGAGAACGGGACAGGGACAGGTTGGAGCGGCGGTACTTGCCCCCCATACAAGAAGACAGATCCTATCGTGTTTCGGCGAGAGGAGGCGAAGCGTATCCGGTCATGGAATCACAACTGCACTCGCACTCTCAATATCCGGAAGGTTCGACTGCGGCACTGATGGAGAGAAGGAGGATGTCGAGGACGCAGGAGGGCTACAATGCTGCTGATCCCCTCCCGAATCAGGCCGGGGTATCTTACGGGTATGACGGAAGAGGAAAGGAAAGGAGGAGGAGTAGAGCCGGGTTGGATGGAGCAGGAAGGAGCGGGAGAAGGGAAGCATATCCTGTGGAGGGATATACGAGAGAAGAGTATGGGAGAGCACCAGCCGCCGGTGCGAGTGTGCCTGCCGGAGGAAAACAATCTCAAAGAGGTTTCATAGGAACGAATGGTTTGTCCTCCCTTGTCCTCTCATCCTAAACCTGACGCAATCGCCTGATTTTTAAGACCCAGATAATGCCCCCATCGCGTCCACAAGCCGACGAGCGATCACCCATCCGTCTCAAGCACACCTACCCGTTCATCCTCACCCGCACTCTCCACCCGAAGAACACGAACTCTCTCGGATCCTCCCTCCTCCTCACTCTCGTCACGACGACCGATCCAAACGACTCTCCCTCACCCGCGCTCCTCCCAATCCTTTCGACAACAGAGATTCTCCCGCCGCTGGACACCCGTCACCTTTAGAAGTTGTCCCGATTCAAGTGGGGACGGAAATCATGCAAACTTACAGACGCTTGGCTCATACTGCGGAAACATACTTTCCCCAGACTGGATTGGAAGTGCCATGGTATAAGGATTATGGGGAGCATGAGAGGGAGAGGGAGAGGGAGAGAGAAAGAGGAGAGAGGACGAGAGCGGAGAGTTGGAGTCAGAGGAGGGCGAGAGAGGGGAGAGGAATGGTGGAGCGAAGGGAGAGGATGGAGGATATGGAACT